>JBBPME010000398.1:0-19121 GCA_038090155.1 Rossbeevera pachydermis
CCCGATAGATCTCGGCCCGAACTGCGGATCGAATGGGGTTAAGCGGTGACATGAGAAGACCTCCGGCATCTTTAGACGGAGATTAACTCAGGGTTTGACAAGCGTGGGTAAGGGGCTTTAGAAGCCCAAACGTAAAGCCTGCAGGCATTCTCACAAGTGTGGGAAACGTTTACACGACTGACAGCGGCTGTTATAGTAACGTGTTCTTATCTATCATACGACTTTGCTAACTGTATTACTAATAGGCCCTCACACCGGCATATATAAGACCAGTGAGTACCTTGACGTTTGTCTAAATACCAAAACGAAATGGACTGATGAGGAATTATTCTGAAATAGGTCTGGGCAACGCTGAAGATTCCAGCGCCCCCTATATCCATTTCGATACTCATCACCCACCGGTATCACCTCAGGTCCCCCCGGCCCTCCCCTAACCTAACCTACGTTCCCACCATTATCCAACCACTCTTCATCAATGGCTGAAATTGGCCAATTCACCTTTAGGTCAGCTTCAAGTTTCTGTTTCCGGCCAGAAGTTTGATCTTGAAGCTTCTTCAGGCCCTTTTTCAGAATGTTGACTTGTTTCATATGTAAGTAGTGACTCAAAGGGAACAAGTTGGCATTTGGGTTGCTATTGCCAACCTAAGACATGGTTGGAAAATAATTGTATATAGTAATCCCCTGTTTCCGACTCCAGGTATGGATTACAGTATGAGCCTCAAAAATAGCTATGGGTTATGGGTTATGGGTTATCAATGTAAATTCCCTGCAAACCAACTCGGGAAAACCAAAAATGTATGGGTTACAAGGGAGTATGGGTTATATGAGGTATGCCTTAACGAGGGAGTCTACTGTATCATCAAGACTCATCAACCAAGCTAGTAGCCGCAGGCAGGAAAAGGCCTTAAATTCCTCGAACAAAGTATTGATACTTAGTTAATTGGGTGAACAACAGGCAAGCAAGCAAGCATCTATGCAGAGACGCGACAATAGTCGACGACGGAAGTAAGGCTACACTGAGAGTGACACAAAGCGACCAACAACGAGCAAAGTCAGAACATATGGTAAGGCTACAGTTGGAAGTTTGCCAGGAAAGATGAAGTACACGCAAGATACAAGGAAGCGCTATGCACACTAAAAGGACGGTAAGAAAATCCAGGGCAAGCGAGGTGTTGGTCTATTGATACAGTAATAAATAAAGTGACACATATATCTTCGTGGCTGGCTGGCGTAGACATGGGGGGGTATCGGGTATATCATGTTCGTCGGCGGTCAAAGTTCGCTTTGGGAGGGGCCAAGGCTGATCAGAACTCGTTCATTCCGACGAAGACGCTCTCGAACATCATGGCATCAAATCCCGGGATATGGATCAGCTGATCCGAAGAGACGTCGACGCCTGCAACAGCGACAGGCGGTACACCAAGGTGTTGCGTCGCCAGGGCGACGGATAAGCCCTGGACTTCACCGTGCACAACTTTACCTTCGGGGGCCTCACACGAAGAAGCCATTCCCTGCCACAGATCAAACGCCGCTCCAGCCGGAACGTGTTGTGGCCGCGGAGCAACGACAGGTAAATTGAGGTCTGACCGTGCGGGTGAACTGCTATAGGTCGAAGAAGGGCTAGAGTTAGACAACTCGGCCGATGCGTTCGGCCACAAGGCCGCACTACTCGCGATAGCGTTCTCGCAGAAATCGAATGGAGTGGCTGTGATGCAATCTAGGGACAAGTCTTGAGGTGAAATGCGATCCATTGGAGCGAGACCAAAGGTGGCAGGTAACCCCGTGGCAGAGTATGGAGCAAGGTTCGTGAAGAAGTCGTTGAAGGACTGCTGGATTGATTGAGCTTCAATGATAAGAGAGAACGAGTGGGCACAAACCATTCGAGGAGGTTCCACGCATCCCGCCGGGAAGCCAAAGTTGGAGTCCAAGAATGTCTGTTCGAATAGACTCGTGTTAACGGCAGGAAGGGGGGACTCATCGCGCCGGAGTGATGGTTGGGATGAACAGAAGAAATCCTGTATCGGAACGGATGGGTAAATTGGAATGTCATCAACTCCCCATGAGGTACGTCCGAAGTGAGGCAATGCACTCGAAGGGCGGCGCTGCCCAATGATCATGCGAGCGCTCCGAGAGATGTTATTCACTGGAGAGGCTGAACGTGAAGCAGAAGCGAAAAAAGGCACCGAAGGCAGTGCAATCGGATGGAATCGCGAGTCGGGAAGAGGGACGGAAGAGGGTCTCCGAGGTGGATAGAAGGGTTGCTGTTGCTGTTGGGGGACGGCGAAAGTGGTAGCAGTATGTTTCTCGTCTAGTCTGCGAATAGCGGCGGCAAGCTCGTCGCCCTTCATCCCATCAAGTAATAGTTGGGCGACTTCTTCGCAACGTCTCTCATCCTCGGGGGTCGGAGGGGCCTTGTCCTTCTTCCTAGCTTTGTCCTTGTTGTGTATGGGTCTGAAACGATAGCCCGGATACTTTTTGGAGTGAGCTTCCTTCTCCTGCTTTGCCTTGATCTCCCAGATGCGCTTTTCCTCCAGAGGGAGAGCACGCCAACAGTTCCCTATGATCTTGGAGAGTGAGCCATGGTTAGTTTCGATCGATCCAGGGACGTGCTTCTGCCGGACGAAGTCGGCCCGGAAGAGCATGAATGCATTTGGGGGACGGGGGATGTAGCCAAGCGACCTGCGCTTGCCAGGAGGAGCACGCCTCTTCGAGGAGGGATTTGTCGGTTGCTCGGATGGAGGGAAAAGCTGTTCGTCGGGGGAGAGAGGGATGTCGTCGGCAGTGTCTAGGACTAGATCATCGGACTCCCTGTAGGTGACAGGCGTGACATTGGGGGCAAAGGTGACAGAACGTGGTGACGGTGATGCTCCGTAGATGCCTGGTTTGATGAGGTCGGCTATAGAAGGTTGGATGAGACATGCGAGCATCGAAGACTCAGCGGGACTACTCACATGCTGGACTGGCGAAAGCGGACGGACGACGGCCAATGGAATAACGACCATGAATTCGGGACGGAGGCATACTTGAAATGGACTTAAAGAGCGAAAGTGGGCAGAGAACAAAAGAGCGCTATTGTTCTTCGTCCGACTTAAATAAACCGATGTAAGGAGAACTCCCACCAGCAGGACCCACGAAACCCGTCTCTCACTGTGTACGAAGTCCCGTGGTAAGCCACTCGTCCATTTTCGGATGCTCCCTTGTACCCAAAATGGACCATCGATTATGGCTGCCCTCTATGGAAAACCTTGTCGGACGCTAATCGCTTCCCTACGAGCGCCCGCTCGTCCCAATGCGAGCTCGAACGTCGCCACCCAACGAGCGTTCCCGTTTCGATGGCAATCCAGACTTGTGCCTCCAAGCACTTTTTTTTTCGAGGCTTGAATCACTGCCTTTCATTCCCACCGCTACGCCCGAGCTATCAGCTTTTGGAAGGAACAGACGGCGGGGCCTGTGAACGTGTCATAATCGCCGTCAAGGCCACATGGGGGTCATCATGTGGTCATGCCGAGTTCCTCGCCTCGCCCATCTCATCATTACGGAACTACACAGTCAATCCCGCCAGCGATGGAACGTTGGCAAGAACAGACTCAAAGTTGTAAGCGACACTCAGGTGGGCGAACTTTTCAGCCTTTCGAGGCACCCTGAATTTTTTATCGAATGTCAAGCCATGCAACGACACAGGACGACGTCAACATACACGCGCTTCGCTGAAGGGTTGCCTTTTCCCAACTACAACTAAGTCTCCATATTACGAGTAAGCGAGAGAAGCTCTTCGATCCGTACCCGGGCCAGGTTGATCCTTGTACTTACATTCACTGTGCTCGTCGTACCGTTGATCGATTGGCTCACTGTTAGAGAACGTTTTCATGGTACGTTCAGCCCTCCGTCGGCCAAAAGCAGGTATTTCCAACCCTAATAATGTTAAGCTAGTGTATTCCACTTCCGATCTCACGAAGTGCAGTCCACATGCGGAAACAATTTTTAAAAGTAAAAACATCCCGTCGCGACAGGGTAATTTGTTCGGTCACTCCATAGATCTAGGCCTGCGACAATGCCCAGCGAGCCGCGGCTGGACCGCCCCGCCGGCCCCGTCGAACGCAGATCTTGTGTGAACAACAAGCCTTGCGCTTCTCAGTTGGTGCATTGACCTCTTTGAACGAGTACTCTGATAATATCGACTCATCGTTATCTATCCTAAATAATGGCCCCTTTTTGTCCATTTCAATCTCCATCCGGCATCAAGCACTCAGTAAATCCACACGCCCTGAGGAGAGGACGAGCCATCGTGAGCAGAGACAAAGTGCCCTCTCTTCCCTTCATGTTGCTGAAAGTGTTGTTGTTGTTTATGGTTCGTACAGATATATGTTTCTTCCCGGCTTTAGATCTCGCAAGTTCAGATATATATATTCAACGTTCAACAGGCTATCAGTATACCTCAACGTGTCACCGACCAGGTCTCGCGCAGAGTTTCGCAAGTCAAGCGTTTCAGCTAGAACGAATGTACACGATGGAACCTTCCCCGTTGCCAGTGGTCGTTTATCCATGACACTTGTGGCTCCATGCCGAATTCTAGATTTCAGTCTCGTCGTGCATGGTCTGCTACATGAGTGCAATGCGGTAACCATGCTGTCATCGTTCGACAGACCAACACTAGTCCTAGCCAAACATCCAAGGTTTCGTGGTTGCCGCGACGCTTCAGGTCTGCAGCGGGTCTCCCCTATCACGGCTGTTACACCGTACCGTACCGTACCACACTGACGCCGAATATGCCGGTAGTACCCATGTACGTACGACGTCAACTAATCGATATGAATGATTCATCGCTACGATCGCCTCGTGCATCATACTCATTCCACGCACATGCACCAAGTTGTGGCGTGGGCTTATCATCGATCGATCGTCGATTCATCACCTGAACGGTCCGACCTGTACTGGGTTCCGACTCAACGTTGGTAGCTTCTCAAGCCGCATGTACCTCGTACAACGCCCCTCTCTAAGGACAGCAGCGAAATTAAGTCAGGCTCACAGGAATATTACTAACGAGGACTTGAAGAGGAAAGATCAGCATTACTGCACCTCCGTTAGAACCGGGCGACATATCTATGGATCATGTGCCCGGGTCAGAACGGTCTTATCCGCCAACGTGAATCAACTCCTCAAAAATGAATGGCATCCCATATGCTGTGTGTAACGCTCGGGCACCAGCCATCGTAACGCTGCTGAATCGGCGGTGGGACCATTCCGGATCATTAGCTACTGCTGATCCAGAACGGTATGAGTAGACGGGGTCTGGGAAGGGACGGGGTCGTCATCATCAAGATTGCATACACTGCCTCTTGCAACGAGTTTTCAAACCGTCGGCCTCATGCAATCCGAGTCCCCTAATGGTAAAGATGACGGCCAGAGCATGCTCCGTGGCCCTCCGCCCCACCTTGCAGGCAAGAAAGGCTATGCTTATCGGCTCAATCTTGAGTGAACATGTCAAGTACCAAGGGTTCCTCGGACAATGCTTCATGTGAAATTTGGCTCTCGTTCTGTCTTGATCCGTCGTTGCATGCGGACACAAAGGACAAAAAGAGAAACAGGGAAGGAAGTACTCGGTTTCTGCGGTACAAGATCAGCAATAACAACGCAACAAAAAAAGGTTTTTCTCCCCCAATATTTGCTCACGTTGGAACAGCTTGCTCCACTCGGAGTGCTGAGCAAGGTCGAGAGTTACCGTCATGTACCTGACACCTCAACATTGCAGAGTACAGTAATTTTTACACAATTTCGTTGTTTTTGAATGCATACGAAAACGAACCGAAACTAAGCAGGTCACGACTTGGTGCGACTCAACTAACTTGCCTCGGCTGAACAAAGCACCGTGCAATATGAGCATTGGTCAGCCCGAGTAAATGAAAGAACAGAACGGTCCAAGTACTCACCTTGACTTCCTCACCCGTTTTCCTAATCCAAACCGCCGGCTGCTCCGCCGACTTCGACCCCTCCTCTCCGTCATCCCACGTATAGCTAACACCGACTGCCAAACGCGTCCCGTCACAGTTGAATGCGACCGAAGGAATCGCAGCCGCGTATTTCGGATACTGCCGTAGCCGTTTCTTGACTTTGTGGTCCCAGATGGACACAGTACCATCAGACCCCGCAGACGCAAACGTGTTGTATCTATTCTAAACGGATTAGCGATGCGACGTCCGTTGTATAATTGTCACGTTGGCTGACATGGGATGAAAAGCGAGCGCGTTGACAGGCCAGACGTGGTCCACCTCCTCGATCGTCTGCCGGTGGCACTTGAAAGCGTATTTCTTGTCCTGCGCTTCTTGGCTCGGATCGAAATACTCGACGCCGATGCGACCTTCGACGGAGCCGATGGCATACCCTACAAAAGGCGAATCAAGTGATGAACCTCCGCCATTAGTCAGGACTCTGATTCCCCGACTAACCTTGTCCGTCCGCCATGCATGCCAGACTCCGCGTCATGAACTTGAGGCTACTTTCCCTCGTCTGCGCCGGCTCATTGCCGCCCATTTTACGCACGTCGTAGATATGGAATAACCGGCTCGCCATAGCCACAACGAGCGTATGGTTGACAATGTCCATACCGTAAACGCGCTCAGGGAGAGCGTGCGACGACACCTCAGCCGACTCTGTGCGGGGGTCCCAGAACCTCAACGTTTGGTCCCAGGAACCAGTAATGACCGTGTCTATGCGTCGTATTCAGGGAGAGTGATAAAGAGCAAAAGAAGACGGAAAGGAGAGAAACGCACTTTGTTCGCGGGCATAGCTTATAGCAGATACCGCGTTCTCGTGCTGACCGAGATACGTGACTTTCTCGGCCGACAAATCGAGCCTGGAAGGAAAGAAAAAAAGAGAGAGATTATTATGTGATAACAGAGAAAAAAGAAGGCGACAACGAACTCTCGTACTCCCGTATCCAGTCCCCCGCTATAAGCGTGTGTCGCGTCTCCAAAGGTGCATGCGAGCACGGCGGCGCGATGATCGAACTTGGCCTTTTGCTCATTCACGGCGACGTCGTAGAAGCGGACTGTCTGGATCCATCACAAACGGACGCACGGATGATCCCAATGAGTGAGCGAACGAATGCCATCCTTTCGAGAATCATGAGTATTTGAGAACACGTACCGTGTCCCAGGATGATACCAACAGCTGATCCGGGTTCGTAAGTGAGAAGCGAACATGCGAAATGCTGTCAAAAGGTGGTGAAGAAAGTTCGAAGTGATCTTTTCAAAAGGACAAATGAATATTGCACTTTCTCGGTTTACGTCCTATGGGGCTGACTTACCTGCCATGGCCAACACGAATCGTAGTTATGTATTAGCCCAAAATATGGTGAATGGCCACAAGGACCACGTGACTTAGATAGGACCCGCCGCCGATGCGTTCCGAGCCCCGAAGCCTGCAACTTCCTCGTCGTGAGGCTTTTGAAACATTGATATCCTATCGCCATCCTCTCCTCCCGCCGAACATGCTTGACAACTCTCAGTTAATGTCATCTCACCGAACTTGTCTCCAAAGATATGCATTCTGCCCCGCAACCTCGATACATAAAAAGTTACTACAACAGGGTATCTTCGTGACGATGCTCGAGGAAAGGAGTGAGGGACGTATCTGAGTGGTACGTAAAAAATCGTCAATTCGAGGGCGTAATCAAAAAGAAAAAATAGCAAAAAAGCAAATGACAGGTGAGGCGTGATACGTGTTAAATGCGCACGAAGGTCGTTGTCATCGGGAGAGATGGTGAGTGCGTAATATGGGGGATATGCACATTGAAGATATCACTACAAACTAATCGAACAGGTTTATCCACAATTAAACCAAGAGGATCGAGGTCAAGCGCATGGTTTTTAAAGCGAAATGATGAAAGAAATGTGAGTGGCAGCAGCGCGTGGGTATTGTGGATGCAGTGGTGTGCGTGGGCTGAGGGGTGTTATACAGGAAGAAAAGGTCCGTCAGATGTGCAGAAGAGTCCATGAAAGAAGCCAATGGACGCCAGCATGCATTGGTTGAAAGAGTCTAATACCCGTGGCGCGCCGCCAGCATACCTTCGAAATTGAAGAGCTGTTCAAATACGTCTGGGTTTTGCGAATCGCTGCAGTATTGACTCGATTCAAGTACCATAGGATCATAGGGATTAGGGTTGTATCCCATGCTGAAGTTCCCAGATGGAAGACACGGCAACATATCGTCTCCGCACCCGGGAATGCCAAGCTCGACAGGTGGAATGGCACTCATGTCGAATTCGTCGGCCGCCAGCAATTGATTCTGGTTCGACCACGCGCCGGTAACATCCCACGTGCAGCCCAACGGTATATTGTCCAAAGGGCTTCCACAGAAAGATCCAACCTGTGATCCGAGCCCATCCCATGGGGCAACAGGATACGAGAAATCAGCTGGCACACAGTTCGAGGGAGCAAAGGCAGTCGACAGGGGCGATGATGGTCCGGATCCTGAGCTGACCGACGATACAGGAGACCCCATGTGGTGGACGATGTGGCGTAATGATCCGTCGCTAGATGTCGTCAGGTTTTCGGAAGCTCCATGGCAAGCCTATTAAAGATAGTCCAGTAACAATCGTTTCGGGAATATCGAACGACTTACGTTGACGCCGGGAAAAACATCCGAGGAGGAATATTGCTGCTGGGGTATGGCAGTGCTCAGACCCACAAAATCGAATTGAGAAGACGAACTTGATCCGTGATCCGGATGCGATGCTCTTCGATTCATCATCGGCACCATTGACGGCGATGTAGGACACGACGGCAGGTATACTGTTGGGATTTGGATGGTTTGGCGAGGTGGAGGTGTAGGAGCCGATGATGAACGACCGTGGTTTTTGCCGACCGCCGGTGCACAGAGAGGAAGGACGAATGAAATGCTGGACTCGAGGTCACCTTCTTCGCCACGCTTTCCCTTCCTTCCCTTGCGATCCTTGCTCCTCTGGGGTCGATAGACGTAATTGGGGTACATCTGCTCGTGCTCCTTTTTCTTCTCCTTGGCCAACTCCTCCCAATATAGGCGCTCCTCGGGTGAGAGTGCCTTCCATTGTTGGCTGATCGTTTTGGATAGATCGGCCTGGCGCTGCTTCTTCGCTGGGCCATCAAGTGCTACATCATCCTGGGCAGCCTGACGGTCTTCGCAACATTTTCTGCGGAACAGGATGAACGCATTCTCGGGGCGCTTGATGTAGTCCTCGTCCCCCTTTTTCGGTCTGCGTTCGATATCACTGCATATCGATGACTTGCGTCGTTTCTGCGGTGATGATGGTACCGAGGGGAATGTCAACAGCGATGTCGTTGGTGTTGTCGAGAAGACAGATGTAGATGATGAAGTGGTGCACAATGTATCTAAAGGCGAGACGGGTGATAGAGTGCGAATGAGAGTAGGTTGTGGATCGCTGAGCGCGAGCTTCCGGAGATCTGGCTCAAATGGCGAAGCAACTGGGGACGAGTAAGGACTGGTATAGGTTTGATTGAAAGGAAATGTGACGGCGCGCGGCGTCGGTGAAACAATAGCCAGGGTTGGCGGTTGGATGGTGTCCACAATCACCTCAAGTGCTGGACAAGGTGAGTGATCAGATGCTGATAGCAACGATGACGAGCCGATCAAAGAGGCAGGGACGCTCACATTGAGAGGGGGTATCGCGAGTGCGAAGAGCAGGCATGATTGTTCGGCAGCGAACAATGGCTGCTAGTGAGCAAACTCGTTCGGGGTAAAGGGAGGAATGAGAGGGGAGGCGGTGATTGCAGGGGATCCTTGAATAATAGAGGGATGGTGGGTGGGAACGAGGCTAGCTGACTGATGTCGTTGTCACACAGGCGCGATCGCAAACAATTGGGCGAGTGGGGCACAAAAAGCGAAAGACAATACGGACTTCTCGTTATATACCAGCACCTAAAAAGCGGGACGAAACTGGCTTGAACTTAAACCTTGGAGGGTATGGCAGCAGGGACATGTTACCGGAATTGGAAGAGAAGACCCAGTTTGGTGAGACAATGAAGGATGACGCTTATCAAATCGATACGCATCCTTTGTGTATGAGACCCGTTTTTCACGTCCATTCCGTGTACAAATACCGAACAAATAAATCTCTTATTGTCTTTTCGCCGTTTTCGCCACTTCCTCGGCCGGCGAAATTCCCAAGATAATCATTCCGACGTCTTCCCCCAATTTCGCTAAAAACTCCGTTCTCCTCCTTATCTGCAAAATCCAGATCCTGACTCGTTAAGCTTGCATGACACACGTAATATCTTCCATTGGCCGCATCTCTCTTCCCGCGGCAAGACGGCTGGTTCGACAAGAACCAGTCTCCGCCGACGCGCGGCACCGCCCGCTCGGATCGCTGAACCCGATTCTGTTCTGAGGCCCACCCTTTGGTTCCTTCCGTCCGAATCACTCTAGCTGAGCCTCTCCCCAGCTTCGCTTTAGTGTACTTTCAACCTTCCTCATTTGGATGTTTGGGCCCAACAGACGGTCTCTGTGGTCCTTACCTGGTTCGACGAAAGCTCGTGGCGCCTCCCCCGCTGTACCACGTCGTCTGGTAGCACATTTATTATCCTTGCCTCCTCACTTAGCAGAGTGGCTGTGAGGGCGCGAGATGTGATTTACCTCGCAGTAACGGTCCCTCCCTAATACCTCCCGTACGGTAATGCGCGCGTGTTATTTCCTGGAATCCGTCCTCACGTCGTACTTTGGTCCGATACTTCCGAAATTTTCGTGCTTTGTGAACTTGGGTCAACGTTGACGGGATTCTTCATGTTGCACAGCCAGCAAGTTGGGCACGGGGCATCGACGTCATCAGGGGTCGGTGGTGGCTTTGTGGTATTATCGGCTGCAGTGCTCAGAACTTCAAGAATCTTTTCGCATGAATATGACGGGGCCCACCGGTGATGAGATGCAAAAGTGCCGGCGATGGGTAATTGGCCTCGCCATTCCATACACTGCACAGCAAATCCCCAAGACTCCACTGTCACGATGGTCCGTTCATCTCGCTAACAGTAGAGTGACGTCGCATCATCATCATATGGCCATATGATATCGCTTTGTTTTGCCTCTGACAGTTTTTCCCTTTCTTTCTTGTTGAACCGGATATGCACGGAACAAGGTTCGTAGTAGGGACATGCGTTACTCCGATATCTCGAGAGTATTCTGTTCAAAGCTCTCTGGAGTGCGGCTCCATGCTCATCCGACAGTCTCACATAATGAATTGAGAGTCAGATTCGATCCCGCTCAGCCCCCTACCCTCCAATTCCATGATACAGTATATGCATGTTCCGTGCCAGAACTATTAACCGCGCCGTGTACGATTTTCGGTTAGTTGTCAAGACCGTGTGCACTAACGGAAAAACCAGACAATGTGGGAGATACATCGTTTTTTTACTCTGATTCAATGTGGGCGGTGGATGTCGTAAGCCGGCCGGAAGATACGCGGATTGCCCTCAGGCCGACTTGGCCCTGCACAAGTTTTGACTGTCAGAATGCGCCCTCATCGGACGATGGTGGCAGTTGAGTTTCACCTAGGTTCTGCGCTGGCCACCGCAGTCCAAATAGCAAGAGAAGAGTGTCGCAAAAAGGCCACTTCCTTCAATTCTCTGCACGAGAAAAAGTCTAAATGTGCGTCATCTGTCAAAAGTTCAACCCCCTTGATCGGAACAAAGCCGGAGGGCGTTATTTCAAACGAGCCACCAATGAATGTCATACCGCCATCAATGATGGCGCTGCCCCCGGCCGAGCCGAAGTTCTAGCCTCGGACAGGATGCCCAGAAGACACGAACGGATCATGATCATAATGCATCTGCAACGTATATAAAAAGGTCAGTCCTAGTCACATACACTCATACCATATACTACTTGTATCGATGACCTACCTCGGTTGAGTTGGACGTAGTATAGCAAGGCACCGTTCAAAAGTTTAGGTCCAAACTCAGCCTAAAATGAGTCGGAACTTATTCAACAGGGGCGACGGAGGGTGGCTGATACTGGCTCGAAGTTCCGCCGTTTTTGAGAATGGGTCAAAGCACCGCTCATCTTTCATTCCTTTGCAACAGACCATTATCACAGGTATTTGGTGAGTGGGGATCTAAATAAGAAATCGTTACTAAGAACGTCAAATTGGATACGCCATGGCCCTAAATCGAGCATCCAGCTGGAGAAAGTGAGAGGCAAGGGGAGGGTGACAACAACAGAGGGACAGGAGACAGTAGATCTTAGTAAAGTTTCCAAAGGCTTCCAGTTCTTCACTACGACAGGGACAAATGATCGATCGAAAAGACATATCAGGGAACGAGGCATGCAAGGCGGCACCAGGTGGCAGATGCTGGTTCGGGTCGCGCGGTCACACCTGATCGGGCTCGCTGAGATAGTGTTCAGCAGTGTTGCACTCAGATCATACGTCGCTAAGCCGAAACGCTCGACAAGGGCAGTTCAGACTCACAGCGGCAAGCTTAAGCGGGAAGCGATGTTAACATCATCCATGTGTCGAGGAGGCAGCCACGATCATGGTAATGACAAGATCATCCGTTCTCACCAAGGACGATATCCCCAACAACGCAGTCGATTCAATATTTGGAACGTTGAATGCGTCATCCCAGCTCATCCCGCCCAATTTACTAGATCGAGTGAGTCGAAACGAGAGGGTGGTTCAAACCATTTTTGGAAGGTGTCAGGAGGTGACCAGAGAAGGTTCGATGGACGCATAAACGCCGTGTGCCACGAGGCTCTTTTTCCTTCTTTCAGTCTCAGCTACGAGCGACGGACGATGGTCTCCTCGCGGCGCAGTATGTGAGAGAACCTAATCCTGTCAGAGTGGCTGGACAAATGGAGGCGCAATGATGATCTGAGCCTTAGGCTAGGGAAATTGGGACTGAGGGCGCGTGTCAAATGACGTGGTAGACCAAATGCGGAAAACCCAAACCAAACCATGGAGGAGGGTGATAGTACGCCGCACTGCGGGCAAGTTCGGGATTCCCTCGGACGAACGGAACTACCGAAATGGGCCCGCACCATTATTCCATTAATTGATCAAAACGTAGGGGGTGGCGTGGAGCGGGATCTGCTGCGGTGGGGAGGAGGGGAGGTGGATGAGGCGGGTGAAGGACCGGGAGGAAGAGCGATTCTTGGTGACCACGCCCGGGACACGTGCGGAGGTCCCGTTTTCTGCCCATTTATCCCTTATCTGTGAACTAGCTTGATCATGATCACCGTCTATTGCATGATTCAATGGCTCATACTACCATAGTAACCGTGACTGGCCATGTGGTCATGGTGATGCGGCGAGGGAAACGAAGAAGCATTCCGAGTCATTGCCAGTGCCCCACAGTAGTCGAGCGATCGCAATCCTAGTCTCCTCAGTTCCTAACCACGCCTTGCTCGGGACAGTCAATGGTTGCAATTATACATGCCTAACCTTCGGTGATAACTTGTGAATGATAATTAGCCTGTGTCGACAATTACTTGGTCGATATAGACCGCTTACATTTCCTTTTACAAAAATTCTGTGTCAGCCAAGCCTCGTGTTTGTCCCCTCCATATCCGTCCTCTCCCAGTAGGCAAGTTCGATCCCAACACGTCGGGAATTACAAAGAAGGAATGGCTCGCACGTGTCAGCATGGATCAGGAGCCATCGTGAATAGATGCGGTCGACCTCTCACGAAATTGCAGGGTGTTCAGTGAATAGTAGTGACTCAGACTCGAAGCCTCGGAGGGTACCATAGCAACTCCCTGTACCCGAGCTTTTGGCCCCAACGGTCCTGACTCGAGAGAATATTATTAAATTATATGCTCATTCATTTCCTTCCAACATTCAAGACCAACTGAGAGTATTCCAACCAACATCAAACCGGATGTGAGGCAGATAATCACTTGTTCCCGACGCAGCCGCAGCACCATATCCATGTTTGTTTGTCAGACTCTCAGAGGCCTTGATCAATTCAATTCAAAGATGGGGCTTCTTCGAGTCACGAGGGGTGGGATTTTCTTGGGCCGATCAGACCATCCAAAGTGGACCGGCGGGCGGAGGGAGAAGTTGAAAGTGCGGGGGTTTCTACGGCTATACCACGCCTGATATATACATTTATCTTACGACTTGTGCCTGTGCATACAATGGCAAACGGGCGAATAAATTAGTCAAAACTGGCGAACAATGGGGTCAGGGCTTCGAATTCGAGTTCAAGCATGGTCAAGCACATGAGGCATCATCGCGGAATGATCGGGTAAAAACGCGCGGGACCATGGACATTATTATTTCCACTATTTTTTTTCTCGAATATGGGCAAGAATTTGACGCGCAGGGGTTGGTGGCGCTTGTATCACATATACCAGTACATGACTGACATTTGAATGTCCGACAAGTGATACATCTCTGAAGTGAGTCAGTGCATTGTGCGATTAAAGACAACCGCAAACAAGTCAGGACTCGCGGGCAATAGAAGAATTCGAACATGATCAATGAAATGAGTAAAGGCTTCTTGGAGCAGCCTGACAGTTGATATGACTCGAAATACCCAATCAGCTTGATTAGTACGTACATTGACACTTGACCGGCAGAAAGCCTATAGAATTTCACGAAGTCTACGAAAATAGGAAAGGACGAAACGACTCCATTCGTAATCCTAAAAGTTGATAGTATTTGGTTAGTGAGTTCACAACTTCGAGCCGAACGCACTTGGTCTTCGAACACCACCGCAAATTCGATGCGGTATTAAGATCTCCAGGGCGAGCAAGCAGGCAGGCGAATGTGAATGAAGGTGCCGCTCCAGCCGCACGGATTTACGACAGGACGAGGCGTGCTACATTTGACGGATGACGCATTTGCAACAAGTTCAATCAGGGTCTCATAAGGCGCAAATTTGTGTAGAAGTACAGGTGTATCACACAACGACCGTTCCCTTGTGTCGCGATCATTCGCTATAACTCGATGGAGCGAACAATGCGAGATCAAGTAGTTTGAAAGTGGTTAGAACCGCATCCAGTAAATCTAATTTCGGTACTGAAGAGATAGGAGCCAGCTTACCCCCGCCAGTGGCACCGCGAGCGCAGAGATGGGACTCGACTTGCCCGAACTCAGTGATAGATCGTCTTTTTCATCAATTTCACCCCTCATTAGTTGGGGTTATCGTAGAATGCGAGGTCATAGCGTCGGCCGTCTTCCAGTCCCAGAATTGAGCATCGCTACTGAGTAAGTTTGAGACTCTAGGTTGATTCAATAGAATTCAACCCCAATTTACGCATATGATCCGGCCGAAGACGCTTCCCACGCCAGAACTTCGAATCATCGAATCAATTACTAGTTGGTGATATCAATCGCAGGGTTGACGAGCGGACGGTAGGTTTGTTCGCAATTACGAGAAGAAATGGAGGAATCCTCGGCCCGGAGAACCCAGGAGGTCGAATTGTAATGTACGTTTCGCACCTGACAGGTACCCGCATGGATTCCTAGAAAGTCACCTTGAAGGGATGGTAAGATGACGTGGCGAAACTGGAAAGGGTCAGCGATGACTAAGCGGATCAACGTGAGCAAGTTCCGTTGGTACTCTCCCCAGCCTAGCACCCTCGGAAATGCAACTCGGGGGTAATGTTATTTCCTTTCATGGTGCGTCCTTACTTAGTAGCGCTATAGCGATTGCATATTTGATTAGTTCCAACCTGAGTGCAGTGCCCACCTGAGCGAAGCAACGCAACTTTTTCGCCGTGCATGACCCTCATCGTCGTTGTCACTCTACAGACTACATTATAAAATGGATCGCAATATTCGAGCGTCGCTCGGGAAAAAAAGCTTCGTCATGGCCAATAGCAACATTATGCGTAATTTCGTTAAGTAAGTAAGTTTCTCGTGAAAATGTTTTTGAGAAGGTTACTCACTCAGACTCCCGGCAGGCTGGTAGAACGCGAAGCAACTTCAAAGTGGTTCGCAATTCGGCTCGGCAGCAACTGACGGTCGGCTCCGCTTAGCTAGCCAACCAAGATTATATGTACCCGCTGTTAAGTACTTGCTGTACAGTACCGGCCGCCCAATGTTACACGTGTAACGTCAACGACGCTCTTTCCATCAGACACGGCATTCATTCTGGGAATACTGGTGCGAATGCGAGGCTTCTCTGACAGCAGGCTGGCTTCCTGATTTCCACAGCTTCCTGGCGGGTTTTCGAAGACTGTTTCATTCCTAATGAGGTTGTAATATGGTATTCGGAGGTCGCTCGCGCCAAACGTTTCACGTGTATTGTCAACGACGTCTTCATGTCATGGATGATGCGGCATCCATTTTTGGTATGAGTGGTGAATACCATCCACTCTTCTGACAAGTTGGCTGGTCATTTTTTTCCTAGGTTCGCCGAGATTTCATATCAAAACCCGATCCCGGCTGTACACTGGCTGGAGCCGCCAAACGTTACATATACAGCATCAACAACGTTCTCGTCATGGAATATGGCATCCATTTCTGCCATTGGTGGTGATCACGGCCCTTCTTTGATCAGGCTGGGCGGTAACCCACTTACACGGTTCGGGGCTGCCCGACGTCACACCTGTCACGTCAACGACGCCCGTTGATGCCGATGGGCCATCCAACTACACCCTGTTATCGGATATACTTGTGGAGCCAATGACGAATATGCTCCTAACCCAAGGGGTGGATATCCCTCGGGCCCACTGACATTGTGCCACGCACACATGTACATATCCTTCCGAGTGACTCGACCAATGAGCCTATGCTCCCGATATGGCTGCTTGCTCTTTTTTTTCTCATTATCAGAACCGAGGCAGGGTCGTTGCCTCGTCGATAGTCGGTGGCGGCCTCGGCGAAGTCACGCCAGCTTAGATCATATGACGGGTAAAAGGCATCAAATTTCTGGACCAGTTGCGATTTCTGCTTGCCTTCGTATGGGTGGCTATGTATTCTTTCAGTTTTCATCTCATACTTGATATATGATCGAGCCCAATGATTGAATGCTTTTTCCGTTGCATATCCCTTTCCTGAACTTAGTGTCGACATACCGATGACCTCGGAAATTACTTCCTGTTCTCGTGTCAATATGAGTGGGTCAAGTCACACGTACCGTATCCAGAAGTCCAGAGTGATTACTTCCGCGGGGACGAGTCAACTATCATTGAGGGCCACAAGGAGCGAGTGTTTCACATGGTACACATTTCAGGTGCCCCAATGATCATCATTATTATATTAATTTACCACGTCCGTTCGGACGTGTAATGATGACGGCGAGGGGCTTGCCGGACCAGTACATGTTATTGTACCATTATCTCGGTTCGTTAACACCAAATTTAGTAACATCGGTGGCCGAGGGAACATATCCGAAACAAGGGACACCGAGCTATAAGCGGGAATTTTGCTGTCGAGGACAGAAAATTGATTCACACTGGTCACCGGGTGGGGAGACCTGAAACGGCGTACCCACACCATCCCACTGTCCAGCCAGCGCCCGATGTAGAAAAAGACCACTCCCTTTCTATCCCATACATACGCGCACACAGTGTGACTTCTAGCCCCATGAACAGTAGAAATGAACAACTTCTGTGGCTCTTGATGGTTGTCAAGTCAACGGATGAATCCGATGACTCAGAAGATTGCATCTTATCAAGTACATACTGCGCAGTGGCTCTGTAAAGTTCCGAATGCAACATGACCCTTATCCCTTGCTGCCACGAGTCTAGAATCTAAGAAGTGAAGTTTAGCGGGTAGCGCCGGGAAAAGGGAGGGGGGGCGGAGCCTAAGTTGTCACGTTTATGGAGAGGTTACACTTGTAGTAGTCTGTAGAGTTTAAGAGCACTCCTTGAAGTCAATCCATCCACGGCCGTCGAGCGCTGAGGTTGTACCCTACGCGACTCGTCGGCACTGAGGGCTATGCAACGATCCGAGTTTGATCACTGGCAGTGGCGTTGTCCAATTGACATGTTGCTTGGAAATACAGCACGCGTACGGTGATGCGGCAACCGTTGTCCAGAACACCGCCCTAATAGACAACAAGATGAAAATACTGAAGCCCAACGCCGTGATCATACTAGGAAGAATAATATCCGTGCTAGTAGAACTTGGTGGTAGCGTCAATGCGGCGGATGTCGGGTGTTGGCCAAGTGTGGTTCTCTGCGGTGCTGGTGGGGTAAGGCTGGCCGGATTAGGTCACTTGGAGGTATTTACACTGTGTGGCTCCTCATTCAACGTTTCACGTTAAGTTTCAGCGCTCGACCTACGGTAGCAACACACTCGGAGTGTTTTAACGCCCTTTTCCTACTGGATCAGGCCTTACGATTCGGTCGACTTTCGGATGAAAGGCTGCTGAGAGTCATTGTTTGTCTCCGCCGCAATAGATACGGCAGTTCAAGATTCCTGCCATTTTGGCGTGCATAGGCATTCACCCACAGCCGAAGTTGCTTGCTTGAGGACAGGTGGGCACAACTCCGGACGTCGTTGACCCATTCATCTAAGCAATACTTTCCCAGCTTGAATTCCACGTTCGTGGCCTCGTCTTCAACGGGAATAGACTCGAGAAATTGGCGCAAGCGAGCAGAAGGGGCGTTCGAGTATGCTATCCGTTCCGATATTCTCACGAGCCTCGAGGCCAAGGGGTCTCCATTGTCAAGTTGAATGTAGGCGCGCTACTATAGGCCATATAACTCAAAAAGTTATGTAAGGGATATTACATAATAGAGATGGTCCAATATTGAAAGCAAACATCTCACTATGAACCCAAACTGCCACAAAGCCTGCGTAGACGAGTCGGCACTCCTGCCAGTGGTCGACGCTGTGAATGAAACATACAGCAGGCAGGCGCGCGAAGGTGCCGATAAGGCCTGTGCGTGAACCGTTCCGCTGGGCGTTTGTCAAATTTTGTGTTGATTATCGAGCTTATCATCACTGTTGCTACTAGATTCCGAGCGTGTTGCCACTGCGTTCGGATACACTGCGGAGGAGCTACGGTCTGTCCCAGCTGGCGCGCATATGGGACTATCCTGCGGAAATCCTATTGCAAGGGCGTCGACACAGGAGGCAAGCGCTGACGATTCTGTCTCAGGAGTCGTTACTGATATCTTTGTGGCGTTATTATGCCTACAGGGAGAGACAGTTGTCGATCTGGGCTCAGGCGGGGGAATCG
>JBBPME010000399.1:0-19117 GCA_038090155.1 Rossbeevera pachydermis
CTCTCTGTGTGACCTCGTCCTGCACTTGAAAGGATGCTTCAACCTCTGAGCTTTTAACTTAGCTGCATAGGTTGTCTTTGTCGCTCTCAATCTCTTGTCTTCGATCCCTCGACCCTCGAAGAACCTCATTGTCTTGATCCCTCTGATCCTCAAGACTCCCTCAGTCCTTGCTCCTTGTTCCAAGACCTTCTTCTCGAGGCTACACTTGTTCCCACCCGGACCAAGTGTAACAACACCTTTCTTTCTCTCTTAAGTTGAGTTCGAGTGCAGCGCCTAGACATTCTGTCAAAGGTCGCCTTCAGCAGGAGGATTTGATCGGGGAGAGTGGGGGGAGAGTGGAATGCGTGTTTGCCTTGTTCTGTTGGCAAAGAGTGCAGCCTTCGACGTACTTGCGCACGTATTGGGCGAGGCCAGGCCACCAGAATTCAGCAGCAACGAGTTGACAAGTTTTTAAATAACCAGGGTGACCAGCAGTGAGATGGTCATGACATTGTTTGAGGATGGAATGACGAAGGGAGTCGTCAGGGGGAATGTACACATGGCCTTTATAAGTGAGGACACCAGCCTCAAATTGCCAATCAGCAAGGCAAGACTGAAATGCAGGAGGAATCTGCCCATCCAATGCTTGGAGGGCCTGCAGAACGAGGGGATCATCTTTTGAGAAGAAGGCAATATGGTTGTTCAGGGCGGTGTCGATGAGACCGACGAAGAGGGAGTCAGGGAGGAGGACCGTGTCGTCATTGTCAAGGATGTCTGGGCAGAGGTCAGGGCAGCGAGAGAGAGCGTTGGAACCAGCAAGGAGTTTGCCGACAACATGGATGATCTTTAAATCAAAGTTGGAGAGGTCGAGGAGCCATTGAGCTTGACGGCGATTTAGGTGTTGCACTTGACAGAAGTACATGAGATTTTTGTGGTCAGTGAAGACCTGTACAGGGAAAGGGGAACCATGGAGGTAATGTTTCCATGTCTTGAGAGCACAGATGATGGCGAGGAGTTTGCGATCATAGATATCGTAGTTACATTCTGCTGCTGAGAACATCTGGGAAAGGTAGGAACAGGGGTGCCAGTCACCGTTGGAATCAGTCTGGAGTAGGATGGCTCCGGTAGCATATTTGGAGGCATCTGTAGTGATTGCGAAGGGGGCAGAGAGATCAGGGAGCTGAAGGACAGGTTTCGTGAGGAAGAGTTGTTTTAGAGTTTGGAACGACTGTTCACAAGTAGGGGTCCAAGACCAGGCAAGGTTTTTCTTGGTCAGGTCCAAGAGGGGGCGAGCGACAGTGGAATAGTCCAGGATGAACTGGCGATAGAAGTTGGCGAAGCCAAGGAAGGAGCGAACTTTCTTAACTTTGGTGGAGGTGGGCCAGGAGGCGATGCTGTCTAGTTTGACGGGATCCATGGCAATCTGTCCAGGTTGGACAATCATGCTGAGATATTCGACCTCTTTAGTAGCAAAGTTGCATTTAGAGAGGCAGAGATGAAGGTCGAGTTCTTGCATCCTTTGAAGGACATGTTTGGTATGCTCAGTGTGGGTAGTGTCGTCAGGGGAGAAGATGAGCAGGTCATCCATGTAGATAATGAGCCATCCTTCAGTGATCATGTCGTGGAATGAGTCATTCATGAATTGTTGAAAGGTGGTGAGGGAGTTGCACAGGCCAAAGAACATGACCGTTGAAGGCAACCTTTGCAAAAGCTAGGCGCTGCTCACTCGAACTCAAGAACTAGGAAAAAGTGGTGTTGAAAGGGTATTCCAACGAGAACAAGACTGGCTTGTTCCGTTGCTGTATTCAGGTCTTCATACTACTGGTACATGCGCACAGACCAAGCTGTGTCTGACGGTAATTAACTACATGAGGCTAATGCTATGTCTAAGGCTATGTATACATGAGGCTAAGGCTAGGCAAGGCTATGCAGAATGGAAGAGAAGCATGCCTTGTGTTTGCCATGAGGTGCTCTAGACTCTGATGTCATATTAGTAAGCAATGCTGTGCTATGGTATGGTTAAGGACTGAGCGCTTATACTACATTGAAGGTGCTTGGGACTTAGAGAAAAAGTAAAGGGAAATAGCAGGCGCTGTAGGCGCTTAATCTAGTGACAACTACAGAATCGCAACATTACCCCCCTTCTAGGGAGGAGATTCCAGATCCTCGGAGTCACTAGGCCACTCTTCGGCACACTCCAGACTAAAGATAGACTCTATTTCGGATTCTTCATCCTCATAGACCAGCTGAATCGCTTTTGCATGATTCATGTCAAAATCGTTCAATGCATCTTGTGCATTCTTCAAATCACGTGCCGCAAGGCATGTGCGGTCAGACTCGGGATATCCCTTCCAGTGCACTAGGTACTGGTATCCTCTTCCTCTCTTCTTCCTATCCACGATGAATTCTACTTCGTGCTCCTCGGTACCCTCATCATCGATCACTAATGGACCTGGTCGTACGATGGGTTGACCGTCTAGGGGCGCTAGGTAGGGTTTGACCCTTGAAACATTGACCGTGGGATGTGCACAGCTGCTCTGAGGCAGTGCCAAGGTTACAGCGTTTTTGTTTTTAATATCCGTAATCCTGTACGGTCCTATCCACCTATCATTTAACTTTGGACACGTTCTAGTTGGTCCAAGTGAGAGGTGTTCGGAAGAAAGCCACACTTGATCACCTATCTTGTAGGGGGGTGCTTCCGAACGATGAAGATCTATCTGGGCCTTGATCCTCTCTCGTGTTTTCTCCAAGGCTTGCTTGGCTCTATCACGATTTAATTGCATCTGAGATACTAAGTCCACGGCTGAAGGGGCTTTGGACGTAACTGCTTCGAATCCAAGTCTAGGTTCGAAGGTTTTGTTCACTTGGAACGGTGAAAACCCAGTAGCTGAGGACTGGGTGTTGTTATACGTAAACTGGGCAATGGCTAATAGTTCTGCCCATTTATCTTGTTTTTCTAGAGTGTAGAGCCTGAGGTACTGTTGTAGCTCTCCATTCACTCTCTCAGTCTGACCATCGGTTTGCGGATGATAAGCCGTTGACATCTTTCTTTTGATGTTCAACATCCTACACACGTCCTCCATTACAAATGAGGCAAATTGCGGTCCGCGATCCGATACAATCGAATCGGGTAGTCCATGATGCTTCCACACGTAATCCACGTACAACTTGGCTGTTCCTAATGCCGTTATTTCTTTGGTTGTAGGGATAAACATGGCTTCCTTCGAGAAGCGATCTACCATGACTAAGATTGCGTCATACCCGTGACTCTTGGGTAATCCGGTGACGAAATCTGCACTAACTTCTTTCCAGGGTCCAGCTGGAACTTCTAACGGCATTCCTTTACCGCTAGGCATTGTGTTGCTCGGCTTCATGTGAGCGCACAGATCACAATGATGTATGTATTCTCTGACGTCATTCTTCAAGTTGGGCCAATTGTATGAACACTTGATCAGCTCCAAAGTCTTTTCCACTCCTTTGTGACCAGCTAGGAGATGATCGTGGAATTGAGTGATGATTTGGGTCCTTAATGACTGTGGTACCCATACTTTATTGGCGTAGTGCCATAATCCATTTAGGAGGATTGATCCATCAGGACTATCTACTTTTTTATGTGCTTCCTTTACGTTATCCTCTAGGGAGAGCATTTTTTCTATTTTTGTATTGGCTTCCTTTACTTTATCCTCTTTGGAGAGCCTTTGAATCCTATGTGGTGGAATCATGACCATGTCTTTATTATCGGACTCTATTCCGATTTTGTGATCTTCCCTTCTCGAAAGGGAATCTGCCTTTTCCATTGAGGTGCCTGGCTTATTGACTAACTTGTAATCAAATCGGGACAGGTACAAACACCATCTCGCTTGTCTACACGAGAGATCTTGTGACTTCATGAAGTATTGGAGGTTTTTGTGATCCGTCCAAACTTCGAAAGGGTGTCTGGCACCTTCCAAGTAATGTTGCCAGGACTCTAATGAAGTGATGATGGCTAGCATCTCTTTATCCGCTATGGGATAGTTTCATTGTTCAGGGGTCATTTTGTGTGACATGAACGCTACTGGGTGCCACTTGTCACCCTGCAAAGTCGAAAGCACGCCTCCAACTGCGAAATCCGATGCATCACATTCTACTCTGTAGATGGCGTAATCATCTGGATAAGCTAAAACGGGGGCCGTTACAAAGGCCCTTTTAATCTCCAAGAAGGCCTGCTTCTGAGCGTCTCCCCAGCTCCAGGGTTGATCCTTTTTAGTTAGTTCATGCAGTGGTGCTGCCATCGAACTATAGTTTTTTATAAATCTCCTATAGAAGCTGGCCAGCCCTAAGAAGCTTCTAACTCCTTTGACGTTCAGGGGTGCAACCCATTCCGTAACTCCTTGTACTTTGGTTGGGTCCATTGAGATCCCTTCCATTGAAACAATCATGCCTAGCATGTCGACTGACTTCTGTTCGAAGAAGCATTTCTCTGGTTTTACAAATAAATCATGTTTTCTTAGGTGTGCCAGCACTTCCCGAACTATTTTTCTGTGTTCCCACACATCTCCGGTTTTGGTGAAGATCATCAGATCGTCGATGTAAACTATTACGACGTCTGGCATATCGGCAAAGATATTGTTCATCATTTGCTGAAAGGTGGCAGGCAAATTACACTGCCCGAAGAACATAACTAATGGTTCAAATGCACCCCTGTGGCACACGAACGCTCCCTTCCATTCATCTCCTTCTTTGATGTGGACGTTGTTATAGCCCCATTGCAGATCCATCTTGGTAAATAACTTAGATCCCTTCAGCTTATCAATAAGCTGTGAAATTAAAGGCAAAGGGTAATTGTTCTTTATGGTCCCTTCGTTAAGGTAACGATAGTCCATTACCATTCTCTTCTTTCCATCTTTCTTCGGAATAAAGAACACTGGCAAAGTCTGAGGTGACTTCGAAGGCCTGATGTAGCCTTTGCTCAATTGATCGTCTATGAAAGCAGAAACTTCCTCTTGTTCCTGTACCGATGTAGGAATGATTCATCCTTTCTTAGGCACGAAATCGGGCTTGAGATCTATTGCGTGATCCCATGGCTTCCGTTCTGGCATTCTTTCACTAGCCTTCTTTGAGAAGACGTCTATATAATCCTGACACCAGTCAGGTACCAACTCTAATCCTTCCTCAGATTCATTAGATGCGGTAGGGGTCACCGGGCCATCTTCTGAATCGTTTTTCATGATTTTCTGGACGAAATATCCCCATTCGTCCTCTTTTTGGTCCCAGTCTAGCTGTAGGCTTCTACACTGCTCTGGGCAACGATTCAACTGAACCGTGCCATGTTCCCAATCAATCATGGGGTTATGGTGGACTAACCAATTGTGCCCCAAGATCATCTGGTTCTTGCCCAAATTGGTAACTTCTGCTGTTATCTTTTCTAGGTGGTTTTGATATCTAACCACGATTTTGGCTTTATACTGAATACAGCTGGCTGCATTATGTGATCCGTCCACGTTGTACACCTGTACTTCGCGGTCTAGCTTCTTTAGCTGGATCTGGTTTTTCTTGGCCCATTTCAGATCTATGAAAGTGCCATTGGCGCCGCTGTCTAGCAGGGCAATAGCTGACATCTTTTTGTGTTTTTGTTTTATTCCTATTTTTATGGTGAGCTCTCGTTTTGGATTGACAGTCCTCACGAGGCGATCTTCTGGGCAAAGAAGCTCTTTTGTTATCATGGAATTAAGTACCCTATCCCGAGGGCCATGCTCTTCTGAGAACACCGTGTCAGTTATTGTGATTTCTGGTAGGCTACCACTTTGAGAAATCTGTGAGAAATCTACAAAATTGTCTGGTACATAATTTTTATCTACTGCCATTCTAGCTAAGTCCCTCATATCGTAAAGTGGTTCTTTTTCTTTTTCTTTTTCTTCTTTTGTGATGCTACGTATTACAGGAGTACTATCTAAAACAGAGAAATTTGAAAAAGGAAACGGGCTAACGCTATCTTGGTGTCGAGCCCTCAAAGTGGAAGCAAAACTACTATCTTTACCTAATCTACTATTGTCCGTGTGTGAGCTACTGCCCAGTGAACTCACGCTTCCTCTTTTCCCTACTTCATGGCTTCTGCCATGATCCTGGCAATTCTCATGTCCAGGGACTCTTCTTCTTTTTCTTTTCCTTTTGCGGTTTCTGTTTCTACCGCCCTGATCTTTCTCTTTGAACAGCTCGGCTGATGAAAGCCGCTGAACCATCCACATTCTCCACATTTGATCTTAGAAGCCCTGCACTCCTTTGATCGATGACCCTTTTTGCCACAGTTCAAGCAGCCCTGAGCGCTGCCTGCCATGGAGACGGTGTCTATCTCCATTGCGTTTTTGTCCCTGTAACGTGTCACGCCAGGGACGAGGATCTTGTCACGAGTCTCGAACGACTCGATCGCCTCTGCGTAATTTTGGATTTCTACAATGTACTCTGGTACGTTGTCCTTATGCCTTGCATCTAAAAAGTCCTTTGGTCCTTGTTTCATTGCCATCAGTTTCCTAATGGCAAGATCTTTCTCATTTCCCAGGGTGAACCTTTGCCTGAGAATTTTTTCTATCTCCTCCATATCGGGCCATCGATACAGAGGTTCCTTGGTTTTCTTAATTTCGTTTCGGGCCCAAGCTCCGGCCCCGTTCTCGTCTTTGTCTTTTGTTGATCCTATTCGGACCAACACTGCGTATGTCCGATGTTCATCTTTCGGATACACTTCTTTGTTCATTTTAAGGTAGACCTCTAATTTGGTCCACCATTCTTCGAAACAGTTATAAGCTCCGTTAAAGCTTCCTGGGTCTGGGATGATCGTCACTTTCTTACTGATGCTTGTTGTGACGATGCCGCTTTCGGCGAGGTTGTGAGCATTGCTCGCCATCGTCCTCGCTGTCTCTGTGTCGTTTTCGGCCCTGTTCAGCCGCTCTTTTAGGGTCACATTCTCCACCATCACTATGGACAACTGAGCAGACAGAGCAGCCAGCTGTTCGGCTATCTCTGTCAATGACATCTTGGGGAGGAAGGGGGGGTGGCGTAAATGTGATTTCTACACGGGATTCGTAACCGTGGCTTGTTCCTATCTCTTCAACAGAGGGTCCTTGTCCTATTAAGGATGCTAAGAATTGGTTTCTCAACCACCTAGGGGTGTGATCGAGGTCTTGGATGTTGCTAAGTCCGTGGTCTTCTTCTGGACGAAGCTCTACTAATTTCCACTGAGGGCCTGGAATTCTTTCTCTGACGGCACTGTAATTTCCCAGCACAAACTCGATGATATCTCCGTCGAAATCCAGGGTGACTTTTTTTATCACGTGATACTCACGTAGAGACCAACAAGTGATACTTTACTTGGGTGATACTCACAAAGAGACCAACACCAAGTAGAAACTAAACCTAAATATATATATATATATATACTAAAGGTGACACGAGCACCTTCCGCTTGTTGGCACGAGTCGAAGGAACCGGGGATGCCTGGCTATGGCACAGATTTAGGTCTGTAAGCCTGCGAATCTTACAGAAGAAATTGCGATTCTGCTGAGCTCGATATCGGGTCTCAGTTCCGTAGTAGCCTCTCGTCCTACTAATCCGCGTGTAGTGCACTATCACGGGTCCTAACGGTCCCAGCAACTTTATTCTTATTTACACTACTGGGAATCTGTACCACGAATGATACCACCAATAGATCACAGCGAACGACCGTATATTCAGCAGTGGGAAACTAGTTGCTTTCCAGTGAGGGTAACCTGCTCAAGGGATTCCAGGTTACTTCTGGTAGTATGAAGGGTTCCCCTTAACTCTGGGGTCCGAGTATAACACAGCGGGTAGACACTAGTAGTCTTGTTCTAATGAAGGCAACCTTTGCAAAAGCTAGGCGCTGCTCACTCGAACTCAAGAACTAGGAAAAAGGGGTGTTGAAAGGGTATTCCAACGAGAACAAGACTGGCTTGTTCCGTTGCTGTATTCAGGTCTTTATACTACTGGTACATGCGCACAGACAAAGCTGTGTCTGATGGTAATTAACTACATGAGGCTAAGGCTAGGCAAGGCTATGCGGAATGGAAGAGAAGCATGCCTTGTGTTTGCCATGAGGTGGTCTAGACTCTGATGTCATATTAGTAAGCAATGCTGTGCTATGGTATGGTTAAGGACTGAGCGCTTATACTACATTGAAGGTTCTTGGGACTTAGAGAAAAAGTAAAGGGAAATAGCAGGCGCTGTAGGCGCTTAATCTAGTGACGACTACAGAATCGCAACAACCGTTGGTTCATAGAGCCCCTTGTGGGTGATAAAGGTGGCTTTCCATTGGTGTCCGTCTTTGATGCGGACATTGTTGTACTCCCATCGGATGTCGAACAGTGTGTTCGTTAATGTAACAATAATCTTGGCAGGGGATGAAGTTTGCCATCCTTTTTCTTCACGAAGAAGAAGGGGGAGGCCTGTGGGAAGTTCGAGGGGCAGATCTTTCCAGATCAGAGGTTCTCCTCAAGGAAGTCATCAGTGGCTTTCCGTTCCTCAGGAGAGGGGATAGAGTTTCCCAATCTTAGGAGCAAAGGACTTGCTGAGATTGATCTCGTGGTCGTATGGATGCGAGGGGGGAACGTGGTCTGAGATGTCTTCTGAGAAGACTGAGGTGTATTCCGAATATTCGGAGGGGAGGATGGGGGCTGGTTTGGTCGTCTTGGCAGCCATAGCTAGCTTGGTTGCAGAGGTAAGCTTGGCGCAGACAGGGGAACCTAGGGGGGGGAAGTGACAGACACCATGGATGTCGCAGTTGATGGTTTGGTTCTCCTTAGCCCTGAGCAGGTAGGCTTTGGGATCGTCAAAATCCAGGTAGGTGTGGAGTCGGTCTTGGGTAACGGGGGTGATGGTGGCATTCTGAGGGGGTTTGAACGGAGTGGGGGATGGAGGGCAAAAGCTTGAGTTGTGGCGATGGGAGTTGGCCACATAGGTGGAGTATAAATCCTTTGATTGATTGCAGGATTCGTCGATGGTAAGTGTCTGGGCTTTCCAGTCGATGGAGGGGTTGGTGGCATGAGGCCAGGGAAGGCCAAGGATGAGGTTTTCCTTGCTGTAGGACATGACATAGAAGAGGACCTTTTGAGAGATCCCCTTGATGTTGGCATAGAGGGTACAAGAGTAGCAGATCTCGCCATTCTTGTTTGAGGACTGGTCGATGTTTCGAACCAGGATGGGGGTATCGAGTTTTTCTAGTGGGAGGTGATGTTTTCAGGTGAACATCCAGTCGATGCAGGAGATGTCTGCACCACTGTCAACAAGAGCACAGGTATCAATGACTTTCATTGTGTGCGAGGATATGATCAGCTGCAGGGGAATACGCATAGATTTGGCAGACTGAGATACAATTACAGGCGCACACATAGCTCTAGGAGATCCTTGCATTGAATGAGGTCTCTGGTTCAAAAATCCTTCTTGCACTTTGAAAAGCGCACTCTTCCGATGGTGTCTTCATCGTCATTGTTGTCCTCTATCTCCTCGAGTCTAGGGAGGTTTTCTTCAACACACTGCACCTTTCTCTTAGGTGGTTGTGACGCGAAGTTGGGGCAGGAGGTGGAGGTGTGGCCAGTTTTGTGGCAGCAGAAGCAGAGATTCTTCTCGATGCAACATTTGCGCTCTTCTGGGGTGAGCTTCCCAACTTTGATGGCATCAATGTCCATAGCATTCAGATCGGGAGTAGGGGTGGACGAGGAGGAGTGGGAGAACAATGTAGGGTTACGGAAGGGGTTGTGGGAACGGGAGATGAGGTTGGCGGTATCCCATTGGGTCTGGTATTTGGTAGAGCGCTGGTACCATTCGTCAATGGTTTTGGGTACTGTATCCATGGAATAAATACAGCGAGTAAGGGCAGGGAGAATTCCTGCTCCAAAGTAGGAGATCAAGATGTTGGGGTCGACAATCTCAGCTTGAGCAATGTTGTTATGAAACGAGGTGATGTATTCAGTGAGGGAGGGTTCGTAAGGTCCTCCTTTCTTCTTCTGGACCATCCGCTTGGTGGTAAGCCAGGCGATGGCATTGCCGATGGTGTCGTGGTGCTTAAAGGTGTTATAAAACCCTCAAAACCATCATTATTGTCTTTAAGCACTTGCCTAAGCGCTTACTATTGAACCATTGAATAGTTGTCCGTCTTGCAAGGCTTTGTCCTTAGATGCCCACATCAGACACCCACTTAACCGCCCGTTATAGCATTGACATAGATGCCTGCTACCTAGCGCTCGCTTATTGAATACATAGTCACATGATGGCATAGCATTGGTCATCACTCTAGACCCATGACATCATAGATCCAGACCATAGCGTCATACCTCATTGTTATAGCATGGATAGCGCATTGCATAGGCATGGTATCCTCATGGTATAGATAACGCCTCATGGTGTATAGCATTGTGCATGGTTTACATGTGTCTTCCCATGACTGTGAGAACACTATAGCCATAGACAGTAATTGTTCCCATTAATGTCATAGATAGTACCTTACACAGCTTGGTCTGTGCATAGACATAGATAGTATATAAGTAGGATAGTTTGCAGGATGTTTCCCCATTCTGTTCTTGTCGAATTACGCATAGACAGTCTCCTTGTCTCCTTGCTAGTTCTTATTCAATTCCTTTGGTTCTTGTTTCGCGTGTGGCAGTCGGTGCTGTATAAGTGTCTAGGCTCGCTCAACAAAAGGCGGCCTTGAAGAGCTTTATGAAGTCTTTGAAGGTCCCCACGGTGATGGTTCCATCATCATTGATGGAGTTTTGATGGAAGGTTTGGGCCCAGGTAGAGGCGGACCCCTTGGTCATGAACAAGAGAGCAAACATGATTTTCTTCATGTCGGAGTTATAGACAGTGGTGTTGATGGCGAGGTAGAAGTTGACCGAGGTTAACCAGGGCATGGCTTTGTTATAGGAGCCATTGAAGTGTTTGGGGGAGGCGATGCGGAGCTCAGTAGGTTGAGACATGGGGGGTGGTGGTTGGACGGGAGTGGAGGAAGAAGGAGTGGGGTCGGGGGGCAGGGAGAGAGCTGTACACAAGTGGAGGGACAGGGACAAGGTTTCATCTTCTTCCTCAGGAGAGTGAATAAGAACGTCAGGCTCTGAAGGGTCTCCTTCGAGGCTGGAGTGGGCAGAGGGTTCTGGCGAAGTTTCGACGGGGTACGAGGCAGAGGGTTGTCGTCTTAAGCAACAGGGGTCAGGGTTCCTGGGTGGTCGGGAAATGGTGGCGGTTCACAGTGATGGTGACCATTTAGAGGAAGCTAGATCTTTTGTTACACTTGGTCCGGGTAGGAACGAGCATAGCCTCTGTGAAGCGATGGGGACGAAGGTATTGTCAGAATGACAATCAAAGGACAAGGAGCACGTTACGATCAAGTGTCGCAATGAGAGACAAGGGTGTCGTTGAGGGTGACAACCACAGGTATTGTTTGATCGAATGTTGAGATGAAGGTAATCCAATCAAGTGAAGGGTTACAAGTCGAGAGTGTCCACTCAGAAGTAGGACGAAGACTTTCAAGGGTTCTGCCCACTGAAGGGTTGTCAAGGGGAGGACTAGATTGCAGGAGATGAAGTACAGTGAAGTACAGAGGAGATCTAGCTTAGGGAATACGGAAGGTATGGAGGGGTTTATATAGTACATGGGAAATGAAGATGACTAAGCTGATGGAACACCATGGAACATGGTGGAAGGAAGATGAGTAATCCGCAGTTGTGTAGATGAGTCAGAATGACTGCAGATGAGTAAGTATTTCAAATAAAGTGAGTCATGATGAGTCAGGTTGACTGCAGATGAGTCATATGGAGGAAATGATGACTAAGCAATGGGTCAAGGGTATTATGTCATCATAGAAGAAAGAAAAGGTCAGAGTGTGGTTCGAATGCAGTGACTTAGTAGTCCGTAGTGAGAACGAGTGAAAAGAAAAGAATGAAATGATGAAACATAACAGAGACCCGATATTGAGCTCAGTGGAATCATATACTTCTTCTGTAAGATATACAGGCTTACAGACTTAAATCTGTGCCGTAGCCAGGCATCCCCGGTTCCATTCGACTCGTGCCAACCAGCGTGTGGTGCTCGTGTCACTACTAGTATAGTTTTTTTGTTTTTAGGTAGTTCTACTTTGTGCTGGTCTCTTTGTGAGCATCACCCTAGTAAAGTATCACTGTTGGTCTCTTAGTGAGTATCACATGATAAATAAAAATAGTCAATCTGGATTTCGACGGAGATATTATCGAATTTGTGTTAGTAAACTTCAGCGCCACAAGAGAAAGAATCCCCATCCCACAGTGGGAAGAATATCCATCCATCACCAGATACCCTAAGGATAACCATCACCTCAGTAACATCCAAGATCTTGATCACACACCTAGGTGGTTAAGAAATCAATTTCTAGCATTCTTAGTAGGACAAGGACCAGCAGTAGAAGAAATAGGAACCAGTCACGGTTACGAATCCCGCTTGGAAATAACCTTCACTCTGCCAACCCCACCTTCACAAGATGTCATTGACACAGATAGCAGAACAACTTGCTGCCCTTTCTGCACAATTTCAGATGGTCACAGCAGAGAGTGTGTCACTACGAGAGAGGCTCGATCAAGCTGAAAACGAAACAGAGAGTGCAAGGATGATGGTGAGCAATGCTCACAACCTCACAGAAGCAGGCGTCATCACAATGAGCATCAGCAAAAAGGTCACAATAGTGCCCGATCCAGGAAGCTTTAATGGAGCTTATAACTGTTTTGAGGAATGGTGGACCAAGATGGAGGTCTACCTTAAAATGAACAAGGAAGCATATCCAAAGGACAAACATTGGACTTATGCAGTGTTGGTCGATATAGGATCAACAAAGGAGAAAGATGAGAATGGGGCAGGAGCATGGGCCTGAAATGAAATCAAGAAAATGAAGGACATCGGGTATACATGGCTTGATATAGCAGAAATTGAAAGAATCCTCAGGTTAAGGTTTACCATGGGGAACGAGAAAGATCTGGCCATAAGGAAACTAATGGCCATGAAACAAGGACCAAAGGAACGTACCCAGACATTCCTCACCAAATGGATCACCCTATATGATCAGGTGAGATGCGGTGACGCCATGGGAATTGCTCTCCTGGAGCAACAGATTAGGTCCGAAGTTATGCGACCAATCTTTTTAGATGCAAGGTGTAAGGACAATGTACCCAAGTACATTGTAGAAATCCAAAATTATGCAGAGGTGATCGAGTCATTTGAGACTCGTGATAAAGTCCTCGTCCCTGGCATAACTAGATACAGGGACAAAAATGCAATGGAGATAGACACCATCTCCATGGCAGGCAGTGCTCAGGGCTGCTTGAACTGTGGCAAAAAGGATCACCGATCAAAGGAGTGCAGGGCTCCCAAGGTCAAATGCGGAGAATGCAGATGGTTTGGTGGCTTCCACCATCAGGACTGTTCTAAGCGAAAGATTCGCGCAGTGGAGACAACCACCTCATCAAACCATAAGGAGAAAGAAGAAGAAGAGACCCTGGACATGAGAATTGCTAGAATAGTAGCAGAAGGGATGAAGCAGGGAAAAGAGGAAGCGTGAGTTCACTGGGCAGTAGCTCACGCACAGACAAGAGTAGTTTAGGTTTAGATAGTGATTTTGCATCTTCGTTGAGGGCTCGACACTCAGATAAAGTTAGCCCATTTCCTTTTTCAGATTTTTCAGATTTAGATAGTTCTCCTATAATTCATAGTATTACAAAAGAAGAAAAACAAAAACAAAAAGAACTGTTATACAACATGAGACAGTTAGCAAGAATGGCAGTAGATAGCAATTACGTACTGGACAATTTTGTAGATTTTTCACAGATTTCTCGATGTGGTAGCCTACCAGAAATCACAGTAACTGACACGGTGTTCTCAGAAGAGCATGACCCTCGGGACAGGGTGCTTAATTCCGTGTGTACCAAAGAAAAAGAGCTTCTTAGCCCAGAAGAACGACTCATCAGGACCATCAATCCAAAATGAGAGCTCACCATAAAAATAGGAATAAAACAAAAAAATAAAAAGACATCAGCTATTGCTCTGCTGGACAGCGGTGCAAAGAGCACTTTCATAGATCTGAAATGGGCCAAAAAGAACCAGATCCAGCTAAAGAAGCTAGACCGCGAAGTACAGGTGTACAACGTGGATGAATCACATAATGCTGCTGGCGATACCAAAACCACCTGGAAAAGATAATGGCAGAAGTTACCAATCTGGGCAAGAACCAAATGATCCTAGGGCACAATTGGTTAGTCCACCACAACTCTATGATCAATTGGAAACATGGATCGGTTTAGATGAATTGATGCCCAGATGAGTGTCATACTCTCCAGTTAGACTGGGATCAGAAGGAAGAAGAATGGGGATATCATGTACAGAAAATAATGAAAAAAGATGAGAAAGAATGGGATGGTCAGGAGACCACGAAGGAAGAAGGATTAGAACTGGTACATGAATGGTGCCGAGAATATTTAGACATCTTTTCGAAAAAGGCTAGTGAAAGAATGCCAGAAAGGAAAGCTTGGGATCATGCCATCGATCTTAAGCCAGATTTCATACCCAAGAAAGGATGAATCATCCCTACTTCTGTTCAGAAACAAGAAGAAGTCTCAGCATTCATAGACAATCAATTGAGCAAAGGCTACATTAGGCCTTCGAAGTCACCTCAGACTTTGCCGGTGTTCTTTATCCCAAAGAAAGATAGGAAAAAGAGAATGGTGATGGATTACCATTACCTTAACGAGGGGACAGTCAAAAACAATTACCCCTTGCCTTTAATCTCACAGCTGATCAATAAGCTCAAGGGATCTAAGTTATTTACGAAGATGGATCTGTGATGGGGCTATAACAATGTCCGCATCAAAGAAGGAGATGAGTGGAAAGGAGTGTTCATATGCCATAGAGGTGCATTTGAACCATTAGTCATGTTCTTTGGGCAATGCAATTCACCTACCACATTCCAGCAAATGATAAACAATATCTTTGCCGATATGCCAGACGTCGTAATAGTTTACATCGATGATCTGATGATCTTCACCAAAACAGAAGATGTGTGGGAACACAGAAAAATCATTCGGGAAGTGCTAGCATGCCTAAGAAAACATGATTTATTTGTCAAACCAGAGAAATGCTTCTTTGAGCAGGAATCTGTAGACATGCTGGGCATGATAGTTTCAATGGAAGGGATCTCAATGGACCCAACCAAGGTTAAAGGAGTAATGGAATGGGTAGCACCCCTGAACGTCAAAGGAGTTAGAAGCTTCTTAGGGCTGGCCAACTTCTACCGAAGATTTATAAAAGAATACAGTTCGATGGCAGCACCACTGCATGAACTGACGAAAAAAAATCAACCCTGGAGCTGGGGAGACACTCAGAAGCAGGCCTTTGAAGATATTAAAAGGGCTTTCATAACAGCCCCTGTTTTGGCTTATCCAGATGATCACGCTACCTACAGAGTAGAATGTGATGCATCAGATTTCGCAGTTGGAGGTGTGCTTTCAACCTTGCAGGATGACAAATGGCACCCAGTAGCATTCATGTCACATAAGATGACCCCTGAACAACGAAACTATCCCATAGTGTTACAACTTGCCCCTAGTTTCCATCTTTCACTTTCACTTTCTCTCTTTGTTAACACTTATCACTATGCCTTTCTCTTATCTATCATTTACTCATCATACTTTAGTCATCCGCAGTCTTCATGACTCATCTATAACTGCGGATTACCAAGCTCTCTGACTCATGCTTACTTATTTTGCTTTGTTATCCGCTTAGTGTACCATTACTCATCCGCAGTCTTTATGACTCATTCATACTGCGGCTGACTCATCTTCCTTCGGTCATGTTCCATGACCTTCCATCTCTTCTCTATATAAACCCTAGACACTTGTCTTTGTACACTAAGCTAGAGCTACTTGATTCTCTCTTGAATACACTCACTCTCAGCACACTTCGAGTCTCTCTCAAACCCTCTCAATCCTCTGAGCATGTGCTCCCCTCTCTGAGCATGTGCTCCTAACCCTTCGTCATTCAAAGGCCTTCCCCTTCGGACTCCCCCTTAGCCAAGTCTTCTTGTTACGCTTTGTGGTGAAGCTCTTGAAGTACCCTTAGTCCTTCGTTGTCCCAAGGCATCCCCCTTCAGACTCTTCAGTCGTCCTCTAGGTGTCTACCTCAGGACTCAACCCTCAGCCTTAGTACCCATTGAGTCTACGACCAACCCTACCCAGGCCAGTTGTAACACATAGCAGATAAAGAGATGCTAGCCATCATTATTTCATTAGAGTCCTGGCGACATTACTTGGAAGGTGCTAGACACCCTTTTGAAGTCTGGACTGATCATAAGAATCTCCAGTACTTCATGAAGTCACAAGATCTCTCATGTAGACAAGCGAGATGGTGCCTGTACCTGTCCAGATTTGATTACCAGTTAGTCAATAAGCCAGGCACCTCAATGACAAAGGCAGACTCTCTTTCGAGAAGAGCAGATCACACTATTGGAATAGATTCCAATAACAAAAACATTGTGATGATTCCACCACAAAGAATTCAAAAGCTCTCCCTAGAGGATAAAGTAAAGGAAGCACAAAATGAAAAAGATAAAAAGCTCTCCCTAGAGGATGACGTAAAGGAAGCATATCAAAAAGTAGATAGACCTGATGGATCAATCCTCCTAAATGGAGTATGGCACTATGCCAACAAAGTATGGGTACCACAATCATTAAGGACCCAAATCATCACACAATTCCACGACCATCTCTTAGCTGGTCACAAAGGTGTGGAAAAGACTTCAGAGCTGAATAAGTGTTCATATGATTGGCCCAACGTGAAGAATGACGTTAGAGAATATATACGTCATTGTGACCTGTGTGCTCACATGAAACCAAGTAATACAATGAAGGCAACCTTGCAACGCTAGGTGCTGTCACTCGAACTCAAAAACTAGGAACAAAGATGTTGAAAGGGTATTCCAACGAGAACAAGACTGGCTTGTTCCATTGCTGCATTCAAGTCTTTATACTACTGGTACATGCGCACAGACCAAGCTGTGTCTGACGGTAATTAACTACATGAGGCTAAGGCTATGTCTAAGGCTATGTATACATGAGGCTAAAGGTAGGCAAGGCTATGCGGAATGGAAGAGAAGCATGCCTTGTGTTTGCCATGAGGCGGTCTAGACTATGATGTCATATTAGTAAGCAAAGCTGTGCTATGGTATGGTTAAGGACTGAGCGCTTATACTACATTGAAGGTGCTTGGAACTTAGAGAAAAGTAAAAAGAAATAACAGGCGCTGTAGGTGCTTAATCTAGTGACGACTACTAGAATTGCAACATTACCCCCCTTCTAGGGAGGGGATTCCAGATCCTCGGAGTCACTAGGCCACTCTTCGGCACACTCCGGACTAAAGATAGACTCTATTTCGGATTCTTCGTCCTCATAGACCAGCTGAATCGCTTTTGTGTGATTCATGTCAAAATCGTTTAATGCGTCTTGCGCATTCTTCAAGTCCCGTGCCGCAAGCTATGTGCGGTCGGACTCGGGGTATCCCTTCCAGTGCACTAGGTACTGGTATCCTCTTCCTCGTCGTCTTCTGTCTACTATAAATTCTACTTTGTGCTCCTCGGTACCCTCGTCGTCGATCACTAATGGACCTGGTCGTACGACGGGTTGACCTGCTAAGGGCGCAAAGTAGGGTTTCACCCTTGAAACGTTAACCGTGGGATGTGCACGGCTGCTTTTGGGCAACGCCAAGGTTACTGCATTTTTATTTTTTACTGCCGTAATCCCGTACGGTCCTATCCATCTATCATTTAACTTTGGACACGATCTAGTCGGTCCAAGCGAGAGATGTTCAGAAGATAGCCACACTTGATCTCCTATTTTGTAGGGGGGCGCTTCTGAGCGATGCAGATCTATCTGGGCTTTGATCCGCTCTCGTGTTTTCTCCAAGGCTTGCTTGGCTCTATCGCGATTTAATCGCATCTGGGCTACTAAGTCCGCTGCTGAAGGGGCTTTGGACGTAACTACTTCGAAGCCAAGTCTAGGCTCGAAGGTTTTGTTCACTTGGAACGGCGAAAACCCGGTGGCTGAGGACTGGGTATTATTGTATGTAAACTGGGCGATGGCTAGGAGTTCGGCCCATTTATCTTGTTTTTCTAGAGTGTAGAGCCTGAGGTACTGCTGTAGCTCTCTATTCACTCTCTCGGTCTGGCCATCGGTTTGCGGATGGTATGCCATTGACATTTTTCTTTGGATGTTCAACATCCTACAAACGTCCTCCATTACAAATGAGGCGAATTGGGGTCCTCGATCCGATACAATCGAATCGGGTAGTCCGTGGTGCTTCCACACGTAATCCACGTACAACTTGGCTGTTCCTAATGCCGTTACTTCTTTTGTTGTAGGGATGAACATGGCTTCTTTCGAGAAGCGATCTACCATGACGAAGATTGCGTCATACCTGTGACTCTTGGGTAATCCTGTGACGAAATCTGCGCTAACTTCTTTCCAGGATCCAGCTGGAACTTCTAACGGCATTCCTTTACCGCTAGGCATTGTGTTACTCGGTTTCATGCGAGCGCACAGATCACAATGACGTATGTATTCTCTGATGTCATTCTTCAAGTTGGGCCAATCGTATGAACGTTTGATCAGCTCCGAAGTCTTTTCCACACCTTTGTGACCAGCTAGGAGATGATCGTGGAATTGAGTGATGATTTGGGTCCTTAGTGACTGCGGTACCCATACTTTGTTGGCGTAGTGCCATAATCCGTTTAGGAGGATCGATCCATCTGGACTATCTACTTTTTTGTGTGCTTCCTTTACGTTATCCTCTAGGGAGAGCATTTTTTCTTTTTCTTTGGCTTCCTTTACGTTATCCTCTTGGGAGAGCCTTTGAATCCTATGTGGCGGAATCATAACCATGTCTTTATTATCGGACTCTATTCCGATTTTGTGATCTTCCCTTCTCGAAAGAGAATCTGCCTTTTCCATCGAGGTGCCTGGCTTATTGACTAACTTGTAATCAAATCTGGACAGGTACAGACACCATCTCGCTTGTCTACGCGAGAGATCTTGTGACTTCATGAAGTACTGGAGATTCTTATGATCGGTCCAGACTTCGAAAGGGTGTCTAG
>JBBPME010000400.1:0-19061 GCA_038090155.1 Rossbeevera pachydermis
CTCTGGCGCTCGCACTTATTGATTGATGACTCGCACTCTAAGTGCTTGTACCATAGTTAATTGCATAGACACCCGCTTCTTAGCGCCCGCTATCATTGATTGCATAGACGCCTGCTTCTTAGCGCCCACTACCATTGATTGCATAGACGCTCGCACCATTAGCGCTCGCGTACAGCCACATAGTCATGTGACATGGTATTGGTCATTGGTCTTAGTCCATGACATTATTGTTGAATGAACATTAGTTCGTTCCACAAGTAGTAGTATTACATAATCATATGTATATATATTCGAACTCCACATCTGAGTTCTAATAGCATCTTGTACTCAACCACTACGTGCTAACCTCAACCTTCCATCTGAACCTTTGGTGAGTCTAGCCCTTTGCTAGATTAAGTCTTCAGGTGTCAGCTGCTGCCGTATGGCGCGCTGTCACTTCATCATGTAATGTCTCCTTCGTCCTTGTCACTGTCACTCTGACAGTATCCTTGTCCTCCCGCGTTATCAGAGGCTACGCTCATTCCTACCCGGACCAAGCGTAACAAGCCCCACCAAGCCCCTTCCGCGGCCCAGCTCAGCTCGGCTTTTCGGGGCTCGGCTTTGCCGGCTCACGGCTTTCAGGCCCGGCCGCAGAATCACTACTCATTACGACGCTTGATCGAAAATGTTACCTTCGTCCTTGTCACTGTCACTCTGACAGTATCTTTGTCCTCCCTTGTTCTCAGAGGCTACGCTCATTCCTACCCGGACCAAGCGTAACAGTCGCAATGAAAGACAAGGATGTCATCAAGGGTGACAACCGCAGGTATTGCTTGATCAAGTGTCGAGACGAAGGTAACACAATCGAGTGGAGCGTTACAAGGCGAAGAGATGAAGAGCGTCCACTCAAAAGTAGGACAAGGACTTCCAGAGGTTCTTCCCACTGAAGGGTTGTCAAGGGTTGGGCTAGATTGCATGAGTGCAAAGTGGGTAATGTAATGTTTTCATTCATTCTTGTCACATCTTATCTTATCTATTTCACACCTCGTTGCCAATGCATGTGTTACAGTATATAAAGAGTCGTCTCCTCGTTGTTATTTCTGGAATACTCATTTACTTGTGTCCTCTCTTCGAGTGTCGCAAGTCTTCGTTTGAGTCGTTCCTTAACACCGAGCTGGACGCTTGTCGATTATGATGGAATCAGTGTTGCAGCGGGCAGCGTGTCTACTTGAGATTATACTTTAAAGTTCCCTTTCCATAAGGATGCATGCAAGTCCGAATATATGATGATTTCTGGCGGGAACGCTGGCTTTGTATACTTGACTTGAGTGTGGAGCTTCAATCTTCCACATTGACCGTGAGAGCACGAAATGACAGATACCTGACGGGACCAGAGTCTGAGAGGCTGTGAGTCCTGCCTGTTCGCTTGGCTTCAAGCTCACTACTCTTCAAGTAAACTTCCCCTTGGACTCTCAGTCTCATTGCTAATCCCGTCATGGATGACAACGTCGAGATGGATGTGGATGCTCCTCAAATATCTACTCTGCGTGACGATACCTCTCCACCACCCTCTCGGGGCTCAAAGTTCAGAGTCAAGCTATTGGTCGGCGACAAGAAGGGAAAGGGGAAATCCTCGTCCCCGAGCGTTTCCGCTGTGGTACGGAAACCCGCACCGCCAAGTCAGGCCCAGTCACGACCCCAAAGTGAAGAGGAAGTCGATGAGGAAGAAGAAGAAGACCAGCTGATTGATGACGACGAACCAGCCCCGTCCATCTCTGGACCCCCGGTTGCTAGCGTGGCCGGAACGAAGCGCAAAGCACCACCAAAGAAGTCATCGCGTCCCCGCAAGAGCGAAAAGCAGGACACGGAGGATAAGAAGCCCGATGGTGGGTCACGGCGTTTCTATGTTCTTGGTCGCGGGACCAACCAACATTGCCAATAGAACCTCGAGAACCCCCGGACAACCAGGATGGGCCAAGTGTCAGCGCCGCTGTTGCTCCCGAAAAAACACCCAAGAAGAAGGCGGCGCCTCGCAAAACTCCAGCCGTGTCCAAGCCCAAAGTTAAAGTATCCCCAAAGTACGTTATTCGATTTCGTAGGAAGCAAATCTTACTTGTTCCGTGTGCAGGGGAGCAAAGACTCTCGCAGTCCCTCCACCAGAAGACGCTATCATGAGCGAAAGTAAGTAAATACCCCGACTATGATTACCATCCCCTCATGGCACTCCCAGCGCACACAATCACAGCCCCGTCTTCCCCATTCCCCATCTCACGCGGTGGATCACCTGAACCCGAAGAGGTCGAGCCTCCCCCACCGCCTGTCCCTGAACAACCAGAAGAGAGTGTCCCGCTTCCCGTACCCGTCTATCCCCTCCCATCAAAGCCTTTCCCAGTTCAACCACCCCCGAAAATCGGAACAGGGTTTGCACCCGTGCAACCTTTGGATCGAACTGGTGCCAAAGTTCGTCAGTGGAGGATTGCAAACCGCGAGATCCGTGGCATAGCAGGGGGTCGTTGGTTTGCCCGTTCATGGGTCGGTGAAAAGGAGTCGGACTTTGCGAGCACCCTGGCCGCCGCCGCTACCAACTCGAAAGTCATAGATTTGGACAAGGTTGCGCTTCCAAAGTCGGTCACTTCCATATCTGCTCCTGTCGGCAAGGGTGGCAAGTCCAAAGGGGCTCGTGGCTCTGCAGGAATATCAGCGGCACCTTCTCGTTCGGGATCGATAGTACCAGAGCTGCACACTCCCAAGGCTCCCACGAAGATGCGCAATATTATAACTGGTCCTGCATCGGAGGCCGATGACGAGCCTGAGATTGTTGTTCCGGAGCCCCCTAGCATTTCTGCGGTATCATAGACTGGTATTTGTTTGCTTTTTCTTGTATATTATTATCGTATTTTTTATTGCAATTACTTATGCTAAATTTTGAATCGATGTAACGTCACCTGAGCTTGCGAATGCCACTTACCTACCCATTGCTGTGGCCGAGGCGAAGGTATGCTGGCAACAGAACGCTAAATACGAAACCACAATCTTGGTGCACCACAAATCGGGCTCAAAGGCGGATTCATCGCTCTTCTCGGGCTCCATGCAATGAGCATCCGACTCAACATGCAAAACTTGGGCCGTCTGTCAGAGACCCATTTAAAATTCTCTTCTGTGGTCGTGATTTGTTCTCCTGCGCGGTGTTCAAAGAGGTTTACAGTGCAAAAGGTGAGCTAGACACCGAGTCCTGTTGCAATTCGCTGATGCCAACAGATGTTTGGAGCAGTCTCCACATAGTCACGAACCCAGATGTAAGGGCTGGTCGGAGAGGTTTACGATTAGACATATGTGGGTTCAACCTCTCTTGTTCTGCAGCCTTATCCCTCAGGCCCATGTGATCGTAGCACCTCTTAAGACAGTCGGGGAAACGCTGAGCGTACCGATACATACAATACCAGAAGAGAAGACCGCGTTCAGAAAGTGGCTCGTGCGTACATTGTATAGGTAGGCATGACAGCGGCTTTTTCACCTTTACGACAGCCTCCACCTCCGTTTGCTCCGCATATCGATGGTTCAAACGAATCGCATCTTCTCATTACAGCTTCCTTTGGACGTATCCTCCCTGCAACTGTTCTGCACCTTTTCCCCGGCACCCAACGGTTGAATGTCCATCCGAGTCTGCTTCCAGCATATCGTGGTCCGGCACCCATTCAACGAGCCCTGATGGCTGGTGAACGAGAAATGGGAGTATGCGTCATCGAGATGGGTGAAGTAAGTCGAAAAGCGGGGAAATTGGTGGATGCTGGTGGCATATGGGCTGTCGAGCGGATGGTGAGTCGTTGATCATTGGCCGAACAACTAGGCGCAGAGTCGATGGTGTATAACTTCACAGGACGTACCCGAAGATGTCAATTTCATTCGAATGCAGAACAGCCTTGCCGAATTGGGTGGAAAACTTCTGGTCCAAGTCCTACGTGACATGCTCGCGGGAAGGGTGAGCTCTTTTTATTTTTATTTCGCGCTAGCATATTTAATCGATACCCTAGGCTCGGTGTAGAGCTCAGGAGGTAATGGGCTCCAGTACTACCCATGCACCTCTCATCACTGCGAAAGACTCGGCCATTCAATTTGCATCTCAAACGGCCGGTGATATTATCCGACTAGAACGCGCTATCGGGCACCAGCGTAGTCTCACTGTAGCAGGGGCCCTCCCGGACGGGCGAAGTATGGTGATCGCAGGTCTGCGAGCCGTGCCATCCGAACAGGGACCTGATGGTCCCCCAGGCACAGCCTATTATTCACATAAGACGAAATCGCTGGTGGTGAAATGTGCAGACGAGACATGGCTTGGTGTGGAGAAGTTACAAACTCAGGACAGGGCAATATTAGAGTCAAAGGAGTGGTGGAATGGAGTGAAGGGGATGGGATGGGTCGACACTCAGGGGGTATTTAGATTAGCTGCTATGTGTGACATGGTGTCACGTACTTGTGACTAGTCATTAGCTGGTTGACCCTCTCCCCTGCCACGAGATCATGACGGCGAAGTCTCAGCCCGTCAAGGAATCTGACCCAACAGCCGCGACCCCGTCTTATCCACGTCCCTCGTCCAAGACCGTCGACCGCGGTGGGCACACTTCTTCGCGCGTTAGTGAGCCATGGAATGACGTTCGAGTATCAGCATCCTTCTCGTCCGACCCAAAGTACAAAAAGTACACACAGCAGGTCGAAAAGTGCTTGAACGCTTTCGACAACGTGCACGAGTGGGCAGATTGTATAGCATTCTTAAAGCAACTTCTCAAGGTGCGTGCACCCGCGGCGGATCCTCGGCTTCGACATCTCATGTCTTCGTAGACTTTCCAATCCTACCTTCAGTTCAAGGAGATTCCCCACAAGCTCATCGTAGCCAAACGTCTTTCCCAGTGTCTGAACCCCGCACTGCCAGCTGGCGTGCATCAACGAGCTCTTGATGTATATATCCACATCCTTTCGGTTCTCGGGGTGAGGCGTCTGACATATGGATAGCTCCACATTCTGATGAGGACCTGTTAGACTGAAGGCCTGAAACGTGACCTTCCGCTTTGGTCTGCTGGGTTATTCCCGTTCTTCGAATACGCGTCCACGTCGGTAAAGGTTCGATTCAGTTTCTTCCTATATGCACCCTCGATCTTACCCACAAGCTTGCCAGCCTGCCCTGCTCAACACATATGACACATACTATCTACCTCTACAACGTGATCTGCGGCCTGTAATGAAGGCTTTCATCCTGGCTCTATTGCCTGGTCTCGAGGAGGAGACGGGCGAATTCTTTGACAAGGTATGGAAACTCTCTCTGCTTTAATATTGCGGGACTGGACCACGGATAGGTGTTAAGTCTTTTGGACCGACTATCTGGAACAGTATCACCTGTATTCTTCATGCAGAATCTTTGGCTCGCCATGATTACGATGCCGTCCGCCCGAGGTACGGCGCTCAATTTCTTGTCGCGACGGCTACCCCGACTGCACTCTGATGAGGGTGAGTGAACGATGAGTGTTGCAGTCTTCTGCTGTTACATTTGTTTTAGACATCACCGTAATTGTCGGGCGGGATATCGGCTTGATGATCCGGGCATTTGCAGCTGCATTGGAAGACGACAACCTTCTAGTCCGCAGGAGTGCTTTGGACATGTTGCTACAGACCATGCGTACCGATAGCGCAGCCATCAAACGTGCTCAGCCCGAAGATGCCGCCATACTCATGAAAGCCACCATCAGTGTCGTCTTGAGGCGCGACCTCTCGCTGAACAGGCGCTTGTACACATGGTTATTGGGACCTGATGAAAGGAGCGAAGCTCAGTCTGTGTATCTTCAACAACATTCACTGCAGCTTTTGAGCTCTACATTGAAAGTAAGTGTTCTGTTTGTTCTAGGATATCTCCAACTCATTCCGCAGACCGAAATGTTTTCCCCCTCTGGAGAGTACTCCGAGTCACGCCCTTTCAAGATTTTTATTTCTCTTCTCGACAAATGGGAAATAGGCTCTCCGCTCAGTGAGGCCCTGATATATGATACTCTCAAGGCCATTCGCAAACACTTGACAACCGAATCAGAGACGAAAGAAGATGTACGAGTTAGCTATTGTTTTGCCCACTCCGATTGACACTCTTGCGTTGTACAGATAACTATGACCGCATCAACTTTGCTGGAGGCTGTGGAGCCCAGTATACTTTGGAAGCATCTACTGAAAGGCATAATAAATGCTGTCAAGTCCGGTGAACCTGAGCTAGAGGTATGCCACAAGGGCATATTCACACACTCTCATTGACCGTCTTTTAGGCCGTCGATCTCACGATTTTCCTTCTCCATTCTCTCCCCATGCAAGATGAGGAAGCGAGGAGCGTTCATTTACCTATTATATTTTCAGCTTTGATGGAGATGTTACTTGTAAGATTCGGTAATTTCGACTTTGCACTTCTAACTCTGTTTAGGTTCAAGTCCAGGAGGACTCGTCTCGTGTTATCTCACCCGTGGTGCGGGAGTGTTTTGTACTTCAGGATGAACTATTACGACATATTTCACCAGAGGCTCTGCAGCAACGCCCAAGGCTAGCAGACTCATCACAGGAGCCAATGCTTAGTTCATTGGCATTTGGTTCGGCTTTCTACGGCATTGAGGTCCCCACTTCAATCCTCCATAACCAATCAGCAACGCCTTTAGTTTCTCTTGTCGAACAGTCATTTGCATTCGGCCAAATTTGTGCGCAGGTCGTGGTTCGACAACAAGGTGTTAGGTCGTATCTGAGGATGTTGTACTCGCATGTCCTATCGTTACTTGGGAAACTCGTCGAGTTTGCTGAGAAAACTTCTGGTCCCCCCCTGGTGATTGCTTGGAATCCTTCTGCATGGGTCAACGATGTTCTAGATAGTCTGGATGTCGAGGTTAGATCTTGCTCTTTCGTCCCCATCGGATGCTTAGTTTCATTTTTAGGACGTCAATTTCAACCTGGTGGACAGCTGCATCTCTATTGTTGTGTCACTTCAGCGGTCGTCTCAAGTGATACCAAAGATCGTGCTGGACCAGAAACAAGTCGTCGGTCGCATGGTCAGAAAAGTCGGTGTCGTTGTTCCGCTGATTCTCGAGGGGTCTCCTGACTATATTTGTAGCTCTTCAGGTTCCTTCATCAAGACTCGGCAATTTTCCATCTGCGAGCTGTCAGCCTGGTGTGGACGTTGGAATCGTTCACCGACCATCGTCTCGTTGAGTCTATAATCGCGCAAAGTATGAATGCTTCAGACCCTCGTGTTGTGCACGACGCCTTTGAATCGTTTGGCGTTCTATGGAGATTGACAGGCGAGTTGAAGCCGCAATTGCGGAAACGACAACGGGCACTGAATTTGGCTGCATAGATGACGATGCTTTACCTGGTTTCCATTTCAAGGTTCCCCTGATGATTGTTCTGGAAACGTTGAAGTCCGATTGTCCCACCTCACGCCGAATAGGTGAGACTTGGATGAGATGCAACCTGAAGTCCTACATACGGTGTGCATGTGAGCGCTGGTTCGTGTGGATGACGTTGATGACCTTAATCTGACAGAGTACTGGAGCCGCTTTTCTACGACCTGCTGGATCCTAGCATTCGGCGGAAGTCTACTGTGATAAATATCAGGGGTAAGGAAATTCGGGGGTACATCTATGAGCAAAATTTTGATCAACGTTACGTCAATCACCTCCTGGAGATCCTACATTCTATTGCTCAGTTCGGCGGGCAAGGATTCGCCAAAGTTGCGCGGAGTACTTCGATCAGAAGGATTCAATATGAGCCATTGATGGAGAGAATAGAAGCAGGTAATTATTTACGGTGTCGAGTTTTTAGATATATTGATTATTCGTCCAGCGCACCATGATCCAAATTCCAATTTCTTAGACACGTTGATCGAATTACTGTCACGGTATGCGCATACACCTTGTAACTCTAGTTGACCGCTGTCTCACTCTACTGTAGATTCATTCAATCGTCACCAAAGGAACAGAGTGCACCAACAATGGGACCGCTGAACACCAGGATCCAATCGACGTCTATCGATATCCTACAGGCCGTCGTAGCCCGTGGAGAGGTTGACCACCTGACTCTCGAGTCACTTGAACCTATTGTCGTCGGGAAATTGTACTTCTCCGTTCACTCAAAGCACCTTGACCTTCAGAGCAAACTGCTCCGTATCCTTCATTCGTTAATTTCAGCATCCACAGCTCACGTAACTCGCGAGAGCCTCGAAGAACAAGGCAGTCCCGAAAGCTCCCAAGTTTCCGGCAAAAAGGGATACACAGCCAGCTCTCTCTTGACGCACACGCTAACGGATGGCATTGCCCTCCCTCACAACCGGCCTGTACAACAACATTGGCTCGACTTCGTGCTCATGACTATCCCGCAATTCCAACCAACACTCCAAGGGATGGTTCCTGCCTTGGTGGATTGTGTTTGTCGACAACTGCGAACGCTATTGAATGATGCAGTCAAGGCTAATCCGCCAGGCTTGTCGACTCCAGTGATGGGAGTTGCCACCGATGTCGAGTTTGTCATGCTTCTCAACACCCTGGAACGGCTACTTGTCTTGGGCTTAGTAAATTATCCTGAAGTGGCTCAACGGGACGAAGATGCGCAGATACAAGAGAAGACTGGCGGAGAGAGTAGCGGAATTCTCGGATACGTTTCGAACGTCTTCACCGCTGAATCCTCGTCATCGTCGGATGACCAGGCCCAAGTGAGTCTATCATTCTCATGAAGATAGATTTTTTTTTCATAGTTGCGCAGATCCGCTCTCCCGGCTTCCGTTCGCTCAATGACGGTGTTCGCGTTTTGTTCGCGATCTGGATTGGTTTTATTTGGACTAACCCCGGCCAGAGGCGTTCTGAAGACGAATCGCTCGCTATGATTTACAGCCGGACACGACTTCGTTGTCGGAGGGTACTAGAATACCTCTTCCGCGCTTACCCTGCGGAAGTTCTGGAGGGAGTGGTCTGTTGTTGGGATCGCGATCTCGCTGTTCAGCCGAAGGACTCTAATTCAGCCGAAAGTGCTGCGTTCGAGTTGATTGATATTCTCATTGCAAGCGCTCATTCTGCAGTGCATATGATATGCGAGAGTATACTCATCCGATCATCAAGCACCCCTGAAAAGAGTCGGAGATACATAAACCCGGACATGTAAGTGTCGCTCACGACTGGCGACTCTTTTGAGAACTGACAAGTTTTCTCGCAGATCTGACGGGACTTTGTTCAAGTTCCTGGAACAATACCTATCACGGTTAGAGGGACCGTTGGCTCTTCAGGTTTGGGGAAGGTTTATACAATTGGCAAAGGATGTTGCATCAAATATCCGAGAGTTCCGCTTACAAGTCTACTTGGCTTTGAGGTAAGAAGGGCCTCCGGAATGCTAATTACATGACTCAAGAGGGTTTTGCAGGTGTCTTTGCATATTGGGTGATAAAGTGACCCAGACGACGGCCATGGATGACAAACGAATCAAAAGAGACCTGCAGGAGACCTTTGGAAAACTCCTTGACGCATGTGTGACCTTTGTTGGTCGAACGACAGAGCCTTCGAGTTGGATCAGACGTACAGCGAAAGATTCTCTGGCGAACGGTAGATCATCACCGGCACCTCGCGGAGGTGAGGCGAACTAAACTATTGGTGCTATGCATTTCATGTGTTGAGGAGGCGCTTTAGTTGCAGATCTGAAGGCGAACGAGAAAGCTGACTCCAGTGTGGTGTCTTTACAAGACAACGCCAAGCTGACATGGGGAAGCGAGCTACCGTCTCAGGTAAGGACATGGGTTAGTAACGCTCCAACAAATGGCACTTATGTCTGAGCAGATCATTGGCTTCATCGCGTCTTCTGTGGTCCCTAACCTGCGGAAATTCCTTACGGACAATGACAAAGTAGCGAGCGCCTGTAGTAACATCGTGTATTACATCGTCAGCCCAGCTCTGAAGACAAAGTCACGGTAAGCTGTCTGTATTGGAAGTTGCAGCAATATCTGATATACGAATACAGCCCGCTGGATTTGGATAGTATGGTGATCGATATTATAGCAGAACTCACGAAGCTACCCCCCGCGCTCAAGGTCTGGCGCACGTCAGTTGCGGACATCCTGTATGATAGTCGGTTGTTTCAATCCAGCTCTACGGCGGCCCTTGGATGGAAACATATTATCAAAGCTTTGTTTGACTCAGATAAGACATCGTTTGGCGAGCTGCTGGGTATGCATCTTTGCGTCTTCACATGTCGCTCACATAGTTGAACTTGTCTACTAGGTCGGATTGCCACTGCGCCGTCTACCAACATCTTCGTCAACCGGGAAAATGAGATGCTGGTTCGGTCGCTCAACTTACGACGGCTGTCACTCGTGCTGTTCGTTGGGGAGAAGAATCATTTCTTGACCCAATTACCGAGTGTACAGGAGAAATTGGTGGACACATTGCGCAACGTTCCTTCGCCAGTAGTGCAGAGTGAGGTATTTTTGTGCATCCGCGTGCTACTCTGCCGCCTATCGCCACACAACTTGACCAGCTTCTGGCCAGTGATCTTGACCGAACTAGCAAGTGATTTCCTTCATCGTCTGACACTTTGATTCACCGGATCTGTAGTACCGGGTTTTCGAGCAAATCATCGTGACGGTACCTGCTGACGAGTCGGAGGATCTCCCCCTTATACTTTCCGCAAGCAAGTGCCTCGATTTGCTCCTTACTCTCCAGACTCCCGAGTTCCAAATGTATGGCTCAGTGTCTTTCTCGCGTCCCGATTTCGCTGATGCATCTCTCAGACACCAATGGATGTTCGTGACCGACACGGTCGACGCCGTATTTCGCCCAGACGACTGGAGTCCCGAAGCCATGTTCGATCAGCTTGCAGAGATCGTTGGCAGCCTTCCTATCCCAGACGCTCGGGTATGTACACGTTATATGCGCCCGGCGATCCCCCGTGAGCTTAATGCCTGCGGTTTGTCCCTGGTAGGAACGCACGCGATCCAAAAGCGGACAAGTCACTTTTCCATCCATCTCCGCGTCGGTCAGCTTACCCTCGACCGGAGAAGCAAGCAAGACACGGCGGCCCATGTTGAGTGCACTGCGGCAGATCGACTCTGTTCGTGATCTGAGGACATTTTTCTCGAATGTGAGCATCTCAACGTATGAGAGCGTTTATGCTAGTGGAGGGAATGTCGATTGGGAGGCTGTGGAGCAGGGGTTGTTGGAGGATATGTTTGATGGTCGATGACTGGCTGTGAATGTGATGCCATGACACCTACAGGATAGTGAGACGCAGTACAAGGAGTGATCGTGTGATTATGTAACAGTAACAGCCCTCAGCCAACAACGACTATCGATGCTATTCATCCATCTCTCGAATCCTTTCGAGTAGCTCTTTGGGGTGATAATACACTCTTCAAGAAACAGATGCCTTCTCCGTCTCAGCCTGGCAAGACTATAGAATACTTGGAGTTTCATGATCACTTTGATGCTATTAGATTTCTCTGCCAAGCTGTTCGAAAGCGAAAGCTCCTTGTGTTTGAGGAATATCTTAGGGCTATGGAAACCTTCAACAGTGATGATCCTATGTATTCTTCGGGTGCTTGCATTTTGGGCCAACCTGGAATTGGTAAGTTAAATATATGTACCTAGGATTCAGTTTGTTTGCCACCAGTATTTCCTATCATTTTGGCTCATGCTATGATTGAGCGGCTTCGTGCAAAAATGCCAGTAGCTGTCCAAGTTACCTATGATGGTTCTTTTGACAACTATGTGATCCTTTCGGAAGCTGGAGTGTACTTTCATATTGGCACATTTATATGGCCCTTGATACAGCATAACCATTCTCTATGGGCATTAATTGCTGTGGATATTCACCAACTATAGTGCATAGGTTATTGAACCTACCTATGCTTTCCAAAGCACTCTTGGTGTCGAAGGCAGCGGGAGCTACTCGAGCATCCCTGGACAGGGGCTACAGAGGAATAAGAGTAGAGGCTTGTACTTACTTGGTTGGTAGCTTTGTATGGTGGGTTATGCGAGGGTTTAGAGGGCAAGGAAAAATGTCTCTGTTGTCTATCCTGAGACCAGAGCTTATATACATGATGTGTGATCTAAATATGTGTGTGTTACATCATACATGTGTACAGTATCTATTATTGTACATGTGAATCTTGAGTTGTATACTTATATATTACACTTGTATACTACCAACAGGAAAGTAAGTATCCTCATCCCTTTAGGCGTATTCCTTGGTAGCACCTGTCTAGGGGATTGCCTATTATGGCTCCTGCTGCTTTTGACACCAATGACCGATGCTATGCAGTCACGTGACTATGTTTGCAATGTAGCACTAAATGAGTGGGCGTCTATGTTGTGGGCGGCTATTGCGAGCATCTATGACGGGCGTCTATGCAAGTGGTGCAAGCACTAAAGCAACCAAGGCTTAAAGCAGGCCAATACCATTGGGAAACAGGATACTATGCTTGATGCAATACTATGGTTTTGAGGGTTTTGTAACACATGTATGCATGAGGTTTCACATGAAAACATAGTAAAAGCACAAGTATACGAAACAAACTATCAAAAGTCACCCCAGCTACGCCGGAATTTATACTGCATGCGTTCCTACATGTCAGCAGTCCATCTACACCATACTCAGCCCAAGCACATTCTCGCACCTTATAAGGTAGATTTTTCCTGTGAAGCGCAGAAATTAGTTATACGCCGGCCCTTTCCCTAAAAGAAACGAACCTCATCTTCTCTGCTGGCGATTTAGGCTGTTTATATCCCTGATCGCCAGTGCCCCATTCGGACTGGCCCTCTTTCTCCTTGTCGATGTCCTTGTACTTGTCCGCAGGATCCCGTTTTGGCACGCCCCGCGTGATCTTGGGTTTCGGCGCGGACGGTGGCGTCGCGGCGGGTTCTTCGTGTGCATGTAAAGCTTCCTCGACGGATATACCCTGGAACTTGGCCTCGCGTTCGGCCTCGACTAGCTCGATTTGTTCGTGGTGTGAGAAGTGCTCGATGTCTTCGGGGTGGTTATATGCCTCGTCCGTCTGTGTCTCTGGTGTCGAGTGGAATTGTTCTAGAATGACAAGGTAGGCGGATTGAGTCGATGAATAAAGATGATGACCGCACCTTCGTGGTGAAGGAAAAACTCTATGTATGTGATATCGCTCATGATTCAGATTCCTAAAAGCAAAAAATAACGCACCGCTCTCGACGTCATAGTGGTGCCCCTCGGCACCAATATCGTCAAAGGAAGGCAAGCCCTCGAGTCCGGCGGCTGCAAACTCGACAGGCGTCACTTTGCCATCTCCGCTCTTGTCCATACGCTTGAGGACAGTGTCGACGACGTGATCCGCCTTTTTCTGGTGTTCAATCTCGTCCTGTTCAAAAGGCGCACGAAGCAGGTGAGATATGGACCCGTTGACGGGGAGGGAGGGCGTTACCTTGGATTTCTTTTGGGAATAGACATGGTGGACGCCGTAAATGGCCTCTATCTCCTCGCGGTCCCATACCCCATCTCTGGAGCGGAGAAGATCAGCGTTAACGCACGTAGAGTGAGCGGGTGTCTCACCCGTTTAGGTCATGCAACTGGAAGAAGCTCTCTATGTCGAACTCGTCGCTGTAAAGCCGAACCCGTGTTCAGTGACGGTGTTTCTACAGAAAGGAGGGCGTACACACATGTGGTGTTCAGAAGCCATCTGTGTGAGACGTCAGACCGTATTGAGCACCAGAAGTCAGTCCAGGGACGTACGTGACGGACGGCGTAGTCGGCGGTGGCGGTATTGGGATTCTCTCCGACATCGTCGTGGTCGCCGTGGGTGGCAACTAGGACTGCAAAAAGGAGTGGAATTGCCGTGAAAGGTCGCATCAAAGTGGTAGTCTGAAAGTGACTTGTATCCGACGGACCCCGATCACCACTCAATCTATGAAATAAAAGCAACCTTGCAAGTTACTTCAAAACATTACAACTACTCTATGATATCTATTGCGATGGTTGGTATCCGGAACAGTGTCTCTTCGTCGCCATCATCCTCTCACTCTCACCACGCGCGCCTGACAACTCCGTCCGTCAACGCCTCCAGTGCCTCTCTTGCTTCGCTCGGGGGAAGTACTTCAAGCACCTCCCTCGCTTTTTCTGCGTATGCCCGTGCTAGATCACGCGTTCTCGAAACACCAGATGATGCATGGATCAAAGACAGAGCCTACAGAGGTAGGGGTCATTAGCCAATAAAAGTAAAAAAAATAGATTCTCTAGCTCACCCGTTCAACGTCCCCATCATGTTTAAACCGACGCTCGATCAGGGGCTCCAACTCGGGATACTCCTCGGCGGCATAGAGCACCGGACCGGTTGCAAGGCCTAAGCGAAGATCCGCCCCCGAGCCAGGCTTTCCGAGGGCAGCCGAGGACGAGAAATCGAGAACGTCATCGACGAGCTGTTAAAGCGCGCATGTTGTCAACAGGACATTGAGCAGACGAGAGGCACGTGCACCCACCTGGAATGCAATCCCGACGTTGCGCCCGTAAGCATACGCGGCCTCCTTCCACACCTCGCCGTCTCTGCACCCGCCCAGAACGACAGCAGCACGCGCACCCTTGGCCATGAGCGACGCGGTTTTGAGATACGTTTTCTGGAGGTAGGTGCACCACCTGTCCGAGGAAGGCACCTCAGCATGAGCGGGTTGTGCATGCAGGCTCGAGAGGTCTATTTCCCCTGACGGTGAAGACGCGCCTAGGTGGGCGGTTGCGCGCGCGCCCCTCATTTGCAGGATCTCGCCTTCGACCAGGTTGGCAATCACGGTGGCGATAAGCTCTACGACCTCGTTGTCGCCAAGACGGGAGAGGGCAGCGCTGGCCCTACCAAGTAAAAAGTCTCCGCCGAGGACGGCGAGTTTGTTTCCAAACGCAGCGGGGGCAGAGGGCGCGCCACGACGGAGATCCGACTTGTCGAGAACGTCGTCATGCAAGAGGGACGCGACGTGTATCATTTCGACGATCTGGGCGAGACGGAGCTGGGTGGGGAGGAGGGTGTGTGCTAGCTGGGGAAATTGGACGGGGGAGTCGGCGTAAAGGGAAGGTGGCGGGGAGGGATAGAGGACGGCGGGGGGAGGACGGATATCGAAGGGGGAGTTGAAAGAGGCTGTGTGCTCGGGCATGGAGGGGTTGAAGTCGTTGAGCACGTCCGGACGCGAGAGGGGCGCGTCGAGCTGTTCTGCGGAGAGCCTGGAGTGCTCTGCAGACCACAACTTGAGGGGGAAACGCGAACCAAGGCCGTTGGTAGCGCGAGAGAAGAGAAGAACGAGAAGTGGACGGAGCTGTTTGGAGGGATGGTGAAAGTAGTATGAGGCGATTTGGGAGAGGGTCGGGTGGGATGAGCCAAGGAGGTTGAGGAGAGAGGAACGCACGGTGGCGATCTCGGCTTTGAGGAGGAGATACGGGTCGACGGTGGAGGATGAGGAGGAGGGGTGTTGGGTGGCAAAAGCGCTGACAGACCTGCGAGGTGCATGTCGTGCAAGGTCGGGCAAGGACACGATGGCACGACGTATCATTGAATGAAGGTCAGAAGAAATGAGATAGTTATTTATTTTATATTTTTATTACGTCCGACTAATCCGCGGTGTTTATTCACGGACGGCGCGAGGTGTCGGGCAAGCTTGTGTGCCTTGCAGAGAACTCATCAATCAATCACCAACCAAACTGACAACACCCACCTTCACTCGCATCGTCTCCCAGTCAGCCACCAGCGTTCCGTTCACCGCCAGCAACAACAGCGGCTCTTCGCTCTCCTCGCTATCATCCACAGCAACAACGAGCATTCGTCCCAGCTGTCGTAGTAGCAGTAAATACATACTAGATATAAATAAAATGAAAAAAAGAGAGTCAACACACCTCACTCTCGACCATACCCTCCCGTGTCTCCGCCCACACCTCTGCCCCGAGTCCCGCAGCCATCCGGATTTCGTCCTTCGTCCGCTGTGGCGATTGCTGCTTCGACGATGACGACATTGACGACGGCGGTAGTCCCGCCTCGATGCTTGCCACGACGCTGCTCGGTTTCGAGCCCTGCGACGTGCTTCCACCCGACGACCCGTTCGACGCTGCAACGCTCCCACTCGGACTCTGCGGCGTTCCATCGGCCACAGAAACAACCGAACCGCTAGGACTGTATTGCGATCCATCCTCTGCGTTCATCCGAGAGGCATATGACACCAATGCCCCCTCGGGTGTCAGCAACAATGCAGTGTGTATAGTTGGCGGAGAGAGCACTTGGGAGAGATACGCGTGCAGAGCAGGCAGGACCAGCATTCCTACCTAGTGTGGTTGAGTACAAGTCTGATATGCCGACATATTCCTTCCGGGTAGAACCAATTACATGCCAGACTAGTACGACTTACTACGGAAACAACTGATTTGAAGCCAACAACACTTCCCATTATCAACGTAATTCAAATCCAAGGTTTAATAAAAAATACCGTCAATGAATGTGTCAATGCAGGCCCAATTATACCAACTACGTTCGGCTTTTAGCGCCTACTTGCGTTTCTTGACAGTGCTCTCGTCCTTTTTCTCCTCGCCAGCAGGTGCAACAGGTGCCTTCTCCTCCTTCTTCTTGTCATCTGCCGTAGGTGCATCCGTCTTCTTTGAGTTTGCCTTGGGAATCGGCTTCTGGCCCGCGCTAACCAAACTAAACAATGCTCCCAACAACCCGAACAGCGTCACAATAGCTCCGACCAATCCAGCCGCTGTCTCGGGGTGCGAAGTAATGGCACTAACAGGGTCTTCGCGTGCTTCCTCGAGGAATACACCAACCTTGGCACGCACGAATCCGGCAGGATCAACACCAAAGTCTGGGATCTCGGTCTCATCGTCAATATCGGGAGTAGCCTTCGCAGCCTCTTCCAGACTATGCTTCACAGCCCACGTTTCCGCACGCAGAGTCTCCGCATCCTCAACCGAGTGCCCGACATAAATGTTGTCAAACAGAATGTCCTCAGTCATGGTCCACAGCTCAATGCCGACACCACCCTGAAATGCAAAGGATAAGCACAAGACTCCCCATATAAACCAGGGCAAAACATACAATCTTGTTCAGGCTTTTGACTGGTTCCTGGTCTTCAAAGTAACCAGGGTTGGCGATCTTGCGGGGTTCCCATTCGCCCTTGTATTCTGGGTTGTCAATCATAGGCGCATACCACTTGCCCTTGTACTTGGGGTTGGCCATGTAAGGACTACGTACGCCGTCAGTAATAAGTAGCATCCCAGGTACAACCTTGCACACCGTTTCCATTCACCACAGCCAGGTGCATCGTCGCAAGCAGGGTTACGAACAGTAGGAGGAATCCAATCACCATCCTCTTCGTCATCCCATTCCTCGGGCTTCTCGGAGTCTACAAAAGCATGTCAATCTCGCTGCACACGTGTGTCCCAGCTGGAGCCTCACCTGGGTCGGGAATAGTCTCAGGCGCGTCGTCGAGCCAGCCTTCGGGCTTGACAGCTTCTTCATCTGGAATCTCATATGGCTCGTTCTCATCCCAGTCATCAGGCTGCAAATCAAAAAAAAAAAAAAAAAAAAAAAAAATTAACGACATCATCGAGGACTGAAAGTCCGCATTTACCTTGACAGCATCGGGGTCAGCAATTCTCTTCGTGTCCACCCAGTCCGAGGGTTTCACGTCCTCGGGGTCATCAATCTCTTTGGAAGGGTTGACGGCAGGCGTAAAGTCCTCAAGGAGGTTACCCGACTGTTCCACCTTTCCGTTGAACTGGACCTCGTACGTGTTATCCGGGCTGTACGAATTCGGTCAGTAATACGATCACAAACATAGCAGGACTAGCCTCACTTGATGACAAGGGTGTACACGTTAGTGCTCTTGCCAAAGGACGGCGTGGGAGGAACGGAGAGATGCTTCTCCTCGTACTCTCCAGTGACAGGGTTCTTGTGGCGGAAGATAAAGTGCAGCTACACAAAGACATCCACATCATACGTCACAACCAAGCAACCTCAAAACCAGCGTACCTTGTTACCGGGACAGGTCATGTCAGGACCAAACATGACAACCCAAGGCGTCGTGTCCGAAAACTCCTTGCCGCTCGTCTGGAAACCATCCTCGAGCAGCTTGATGTACCCACCACCGCAGTTGCCACCCTTTTGGTACTGCACCTCGTACTGCACCACAAGGGGCTTCTCCTTGAAGTCGACGGGGCTCGCAAAAGGGGCAGAGATAGCATGGTGTGCGGCCTTGGACTTGGCGACCAGACCTTTATTGCCGACGAGGAGGAGGGTCTGGGGGTCCTCAACCTTCCATTGGCCAACGTACGAAAATGTCTCGCCACCGACGGGGGTCTTTTTGGTGGCCTCGGAGGGCGTCCAGCGTTCGGACCAATCGTCGGTGAATTGTTCAATGAAGGGGCCAGAGATTTCCGTCGCCTGGTAGAGGGATAAGTATGTATGAATACGTATACATGCGTTCGACCATACCTTGAAAACCGGGTGTTCGTCGACAGCACTCGCACTGGCTGCAGCAGCGACGAGGACAACAGAGAGCGCTACGCTTCGCATGGCGGTAATACGAAGGACCAAGTAGGAATAAAAAAACAGTTAAAACGAAAAGACAAGTCGTTTGGAATGAAAAAGACAAAGTCACGCTCTGACACGCTCTAAATCCTCCCCGGTTCGCGACGCCACGTATACTCTCCCACGCTAGACACAGCGACAGAATTCCATGATATTCTCATACATACACGTATCACACTTAACTACCAATTTACCCAAGCAGGTCTGCGTGTCCCGATGCTGACAGTGCCAGCTGCAAGTTTTCCATCAACGTCTGTACCACAATCACCAAGGTATGACGTACCACAAACTCGTCGTCGAGGTATTTCGACACCGCGATCTGGTCACCGAGCCCTTTGCGTCGCCGTGTTTTCAGCACGAGATCCCTCGCAAGCGACTGCCCAGACGCTGGCTCCAATGGCCTGAGCTTGATACTCGTGTCCGTCGGGTCACCTAACAAGTGTCTCTCAATCTACCATTCCTACACCTTCTCGGGAGACTCACCAGGGACGATAGACCAATGGTCAAACAC
>JBBPME010000401.1:0-19023 GCA_038090155.1 Rossbeevera pachydermis
TTAGTGTACACTTACTCATCCGCAGTCTTCATGACTCATTCATACTGCGGCTGACACATACCCTTCAGTCATGTTCCATGACCTTCCATTCCCTTAGTATATAAACCCTAGACACTCGTCTTTGTAATACTAAGCTAGAGCTACTCGATATACAACCCATCTGCTCTCAGCCCACTCTCTGAGCGTGTGCTCCTTTGCCCCTCGTCCTCCTTCGTCGTCCAAGGCCTCCCCCTTCGGACTCCTTCGTCTAAACCCTTGTGTTACGCTCGTGGTGAAGCTCTCAAGGTACCCCTTCGTCCTTTGTCGTCCAAAGGCTTCCCCCTTCAGACTCCTTTGTTAAAACCCTCTTGTTACGCTTCGTGGTGAAGCTCTCGAGGTATCCCTAGTCCTTCGTTGTCCTCAGGTGCTTACCTTTGGACTCCTTGCACTCGACCCTAGTACCCATTCAAGTCTATGACCAACCCTACCCAGACCAGTTGTAACACATGGCAGGATACCTCATGCTGCCACACCTTGTGTATACTGTGTGTGCACTGCCTATTGTATAGCCTAGATAAGCATAGCCATAGATAGATTGGTCCCGATGATGGACATATATAGTATAGCATAGCCACACATAGATAGTATATAGTGACCTGGGTTTCCTCATGGTTCCCTAGTCTTTTCTTCTTGGATCTCTATCTTGACTTCCTGTAGTGACTCGCCTTTTGGCCTCCTACTTGTATATTGCTAGTCCGGGAATTTCATTGCCCAATTGATTGATTGTTTCCCATTGTTTGCTCTATTGATTGTGCAGCCAGGGCCATAGACATTGTTGTCAAGGCATCACCAACAAAATGGCTTGAAGGTCTTGGTAGATTGAGCCTTCATTACTTGGTGAGCTAGTTCATGGGCAGCTGGGGCTTCGTCTCAAGCGGTGGAGAGTTTCTGAAGTCTTGCTTCGACTGCAGGGATGTTGGACTTGAAGATTACCAATGGGAAGGAGCGGAGTTCATAATCCATCATAAGGAAGAATGGAACTTCCCTGTGATGGAATGGAGGCAGTGATTATGGGCGAATTCGGCATGGAAGATACAATGTTCTGCCCATCTGGTGGGGTTGTCATGGCATTAGATGCAGAGGAACATTTCAACCTCTTGGTTAACTCTCTCAGTTTCGCCATCAGTTTGAGGATGGTAAGCAGTGGACAGAGAGAGGGTGTATCTGATGAGTTTTGCGAGTTTCTTGGCAAAGACAGAGGCAAATTGAGGGCCACAGTCCGAGATGATTTTATCATAGAGGCCAAACCTAGTATAGACTTTGTGGAAGAAAAGGTTGGTGATTCCTTCTGCAGTAATGGTTTTCATAGTAGGGCAAAGAATTACCTCCTTAGTAAGACCATGGTCGACCATGACCAAGAGAGAATCAAAGCCATCAGAGAGAGGGAGATCCATGATCAGGTCACAGGAGACCTGCTGGAAGTGGTGAGAACAGGAGTAGGCAATGGGATTGAGAGGGGGGGTAGTGGGATGGGTGTTAACCTTATTCTGCTGGCAGGTGGCGCAGCCTTTGACATATTTTCGAACAAAGTGGGCCAGGCCAGGCCACCACAACTCAGAGGCAACCAGTTGACGTGTTTTGAGGTGTCCAGGGTGTCCAGCAGAGAAGTTATCATGGGAATGAGCTATGATGGACTGGCACAGCTGAAGATCATTGGGAACATAGACACAGCCTTGGTAGATAAGAATACCAGCATCGTATTGCCAGTCAGAGAGGTGGGAGCGGAACTTGGAGGGTAGGTCACCTTTGATAGCATGAAGGGAGTCCAGGACAAGGAGGTCAGAGGAGGAGGAGAGGGCAATTTTGTCTGATAGGGCAGAATCAATAAGATTCACAAAGAGTGAGGGAGGAAGGAAGGTGACATCATCATTGTTAGTGTCGGAGTCAGAAATGAGGTCTGGTCAGCGAGACAAGGCATCTGGAGCTGCAAGAAGTTTTCCATGTACATGGATGAGCTTGAGATCAAAGTCTGCAATGTCCAGGAGCTAGCGAGCCTGTCCATGATTCAACTTCTGGAGTTGGCAGAAGTAGGTGAGGTTTTTATGGTCAGTAAAGACCTGGATGGGGAAGGGAGAGCCATGGAGGTATTGTTGCCAGGACTTCAGTGCACAGATGACAGCAAGGAGTTCTCTGTCATAGATGTCGTAGTTCTGTTCGGCTGGGGAGAAGGATTGGGAGAGGTAGGAGCAGGGTTTCCAGTTGCCATTGGTGTCAGTTTAAAGGAGGATTCCTCCAGTCGCATACTTGGAAGCATTAGTAGCAATGGCAAAGGGTTTGGATAAATCAGGGAGGAAGATAATTGGTTTGGACAGGAATACTTGTTTCAAGGAGTCGAAAGCAGTTTATCAAGTGGTGGACCAGTTCCATGGTTGAGTTTTCTTGATGAGATCAATGAGGGGACGGCTGACATTTGAGTAATTTGGGATAAATCAATGATAGAAGTTTGCAAAACTTAAGAAGGACCGGATATCTCTGAGTTTAGAGGGGTGGGCCAGTCAGCGATTCCAGCCAGTTTCACAGGGTCCATAGCGATGTGTCCAGGTTTAACAATCATTCCCAGGTATTCCACTTTGGAGGTGGTGAGGTTGCACTTTTCGAGCTTGAGATGGAGATCCAACTCCATCATTCGTTGGAGAACTCATTTGGTGCATTCCTCATGGGTGGCTTTGTCTGGAGAGAAGATCAGGAGGTCGTCCATATAGATGACTAGCCATCCTTCGGCTATGAGGTCCCAGAATGAGTTGTTCATGAAATGTTGGAAGGTGGCAGGGGAGTTGGTGAGACCGAAGAACATAATGGTGGGTTGAAAGAGACCTTTGTGGGTGTTGAAGGCTGCCTTCCACTGATGACCATCTTTAATCTGGATGTTGTTATAGCCCCATCAGATGTTGAACTTGTTAAAGACATTCACTCCTTTGAGTTTATCAAATGAGGTCAGAGATGAGGGGGAGGGGGTAGGTATCACAGATGGTGTGCTCATTGACATAGTGGTATTCTTGGCAAGGTTGGAATCTTCCATCTTTCTTTTTGACGAAGAAGAAAGGAGATGCTTGGAGAGAGTTGGAGGGACAAATCTTCTCTGTCTGAAGGTTTTCCTCGATGAAGGCCTCTGTTGCCTGGCGTTCCTCAGGACTCAAGGGATAGACCTTCCCTATCTTTGGAGTGAAGGTTTCATTGAGGTTGATCTCATGTTTATAGAGTCAAGATGGGGAAGGTGGTCGGCAGATTCTTTGGTGAAAACGGAGGAGTAAGCTGAATATTCTGATGGCAGGATGACTTTTGGTTTGGCCTTGTCTGCTTCGATGGCCAGTTTAGTTGCAATTGTTATGCTTGGTCCGGGTAGGAATGAGCATAGCCTCTGTGAAATGAAGAGGGACGAAGGTACTGTCAGAATGACAGTCTGAGGACAAGGATAACATTACGATCAAGTGTTGCAACGAAAGGAAAGGGTGCCATTGAGGGTAACAGCCACAGGTATTGCTTGATTGAATGTCAAGACGAAAGTAACACAATCAAGTGAACTGTTACAAGTCAAGAGCGTCCACTCAAAAGTGGAATGAGGACTTTCAGAGGTTCTGCCCACTGAAGGGTTGACAAGGGATGGGCTAGATTGCAAGGGGTACCAAAGTACAAGGGAGTACAGAGGAGATCTAGCTTAGGGAATACGGAAGGTATGGACAGGTTTATATACAGTGACCTCGGAAACTCTTTCCATGTTTGCCTCCACTGTGATGTTTGGAGCACACTGCCAGGCACTGTGGGAATTCCGATTGGCTTTGGTGGAGTTATAAATAGTACATACTCTTGGCTATGACATTGCACCCATGGGCATGTGATATGGTTCACACACCATTGAGATAGATCCATTTTAAAACAACCATGTCATGGAAAGGAAATGTCGACCAATCCACCAACAAGAATGGTGACATCAAGTTCACTTGCTCTCTTTATATTCACATTGTGTTACACTTGGTCCGGATAGGAACAGATGTAGCCTCGAGAAGAAGGTCTTGGAGCGAAGGACAAGGGCAAGGGGTCTTGAGAGGCGAGAGATCAAGACAACTAAGGACCAAAGAGACTAAGGGAGTCTTGAGGATCAAAGGGATCAAGACAACAAGGTTCTTCGAGGGTCGAGGGATCAAAGACTAAGAGCCGAGAGCGACAAAGACAACTTATGAAACTGGGTTAAAAGCTTCAGAGGTTGAAGTGTCCTTTCAAGTGCAGGACGAGGTCACACAGAGGGTTCAAGGAGCAAGGGATATATTCCAAGACGTATCTAGGAGGATACTCGAGGAGGTCAAGGTTAGAGAAAATAAAGTGATGGGGAATCACTTATAAGTAGAGACAAGAACAATAGGAATGACCATGATTGGTTGGTAAAAATGGTGCCATAGAATACTATGAAATGTGATGGAATGAGTAGGTAATCCACAGCAAGAAGCAGTAAGAAGCTGTGGATGACTAAGTATTACACAAAAGTGGAGATAGAAAGACAGGCATAAGGAGCGGAAGAAGATGAGAGGAAGAGAAAAAGGGATGGGGGTCCACACGAATCGTAACACATTGCTGGTCTACTCCAGCAAATCAAGTTCTATGTCATGCACTGTGGCAAAGAGAACATCATCCTTGGGCTGCCCTGGCTCTGGAAAACCAACCCTGCCATTGATTGGGAAAAGTGAACCATCACCATCAAAACCTCCTGTGACGAAGCAGATGAACTCAACACCCTCTATAACCAAGATCACCTTCGACACACCACAAAACTCCGCCCCCCACCCTCCACAGCCAAAGCCATTCACCACATTAACTCTGACCCTGTTTATGATGGATGACTCTATGACTACCTTGACAACTGGGCAGGTTATCATTTCTCCACCCAGACTTGGACCCATTATCTGATCAATAGAGTGATCAAATGTGGACAATGCTTCACCCAGATACCCTCCACCATGATCAAAGCCTTCACCACTGTGACTAAACTAGCCATCAATGCAGACACAGCCAAACCAAAAGTCACCCTCCCACCAGAATACTCAGCTTATTTCTCTGTTTTCACCAAAGAATCCGCCGACCACCTTCCTCCATCTCGACCCTGTGATCACAAAATCAATCTCGATGAAACCTTCGCCCCAAAGATAGGAAAAGTCTATCCCTTGACTCCTGATGAACGCCAGGCAACAGAGGCCTTCATTGAAGAAAACCTTAAGACAGGAAAGATCTGTCCCTCCAACTCCCTCCAAGCATCCCCCTTTTTCTTTGTCAAAAAGAAGGATGGAGGACTTCGACCTTGCCAGGACTACTGCTATGTCAACAAACACACCATCCATGATGCCTACCCCCTTCCTCTCATCTCTGACCTCATCGACAAGCTCAAAGGAGCAAATGTCTTTACCAAATTCAATGTTTGATGGGGTTATAACAACATTAGGATTAAGGATGGTCATCAGTGGAAGGCTGCCTTCAACACCCACAAGGGCCTCTTTGAATCCACTGTTATGTTCTTCGGTCTTACCAACTCCCCTGCCACTTTCCAGCGTTTCATGAATGACTCCTTCCAAGACCTCATAGCCGAAGGATGGCTAGTTATTTACATGGACAACCTCTTGATCTTCTCCCCAGATAAAGCCACTCACAAGGAATGCACCAAACAAGTTCTACAATGAATGATGGAGTTGGACCTCCATCTCAAGCTCAAGAAATGCAACTTTGCCACCTCCAAAGTAGAATACCTGGGAATGATCATTAAACCTGGACACCTTGCTATGGACCCCATGAAACTGGCTGGTATTGCTGACTGGCCTACTCCTTCTAAACTCAGAGATGTCTGGTCTTTTCTGGGCTTTGCAAACTTTTATTGTTGTTTCATTCCAAACTACTTGAACGTCACCCACCCCCTCATTGACCTCACTAAGAAAACCCAGCTATGGAACTGGTCCCCCACTTGCCAAACCACTTTCAACTCCTCAAAACAGGCATTCCTATCCAAACCAAACCTCTCCCTTCCTAATCTATCCAAACTCTTCGCCATTGCTACCGACGCTTCCAAACATGCAACAGGAGGGATCCTCCTTCAAACCGACACCAATGGTGACTGGAAACCCTGCTCTTACCTCTCCCAGTCCTTCTCCCCTGCTGAATGGAACTATGACATCTATAACAGAGAACTCCTCAAGCTCATCCATGTTCCTGGTAAACTCCTTGCTGCCCCAGATGCCTTGTCCCATCAACCAGATCTCATCCCTGACTTCGACACTGACAATGACAATGTCACCCTCCTTTCCCCCTCACTCTTTGTGAATCTTATCGACTCTGCCCTCTCAGATAAAATTGCCCTCTCCTCCTCCTCTGACCCTCTTGTCCTGGACTCCCTCCATGCTATTGAAGGTGACCTACCCTCTAAGTTCTGTCCTCGTCTCTTCGACTGGCAATTTGATGCTGGAATCCTTACCTACCAAGGATGAGTTTATGTTCGCAACAATCTTCAGCTGTGTCAGTCCATTGTAGCTCGTTTCCATGTTCACCTCTCTGTGTTACAACTTGCCCCTAGTCTTATTCTTTCTCTTTTTCTTTCGCTTGTCGTCAATGCTTATCACTATGCTTTCCTCTTATCAATTGTTTACACAGCATACTTTAGTCATCCGCAATCTTCATGACTCATCCATAACTGCGGATTACCAACCTCTCTTACTCATGCTTACTCACTCTGCTTCGTCATCTGCTTAGTGTACCATTACTCATCCGCAGTCTTCATGACTCATTTATACTGCGGCTGACTCATCATCCTTCGGTCATGTTCCATGACCTTCCATTCCTCTTCTATATAAACCCTAGACACTTGTCTTGTAACACTAAGCTAGGGCTACTCAGTACTCCAATCCACTTGCTCTTAGCCTCCTCTCTGAGTGTGCACTCCTTACACCCTTCGTCATCCAAAGGCCTCCCCCTTCGGACTCCTCAGTCAAACCCTCTTGTTACGCTTCACGGTGAAGCTCTTGAGGTACCCTTATCCCTTTGTCGTCCCAAGGTCTCCCCCCTTCAGACTCCTTAGTCAAAATCCTCTTGTTACACTTCGCAGTGAAGCTCTCAAGGTATCCTTAGTCCTTCGTCATCCTCAGGTGTTTACCTTTGGACTCCTAGTCCTTCGCCCCCAGTACCCACTGAGTCTATGACCGACCCTACCTGGGCCAGTCGTAACAACGCTTCAACCTCTAAGCTTTTAAAACCCAGCTTCATAGATTGTCCTTGTCGCTCTCAGTCCTTAGTCTTCGATCCCTCGACCCTCGAAGAACCTTGTTGTCTTGATCCCTTTGATCCTCAAGACTCCCTTAGTCTCTTTGGTCCTTAGCCGTCTTGATCTCCCGCTCCTCAAGACCCCCTTGTCCTTGTCCTTCGCTCCAAGACCTTCTTCTCAAGGCTGCATCTGTTCCTACCCGGACCAAGTGTAACATATACGAACTCTGTGGAATTATTATTCCCTAAGTCAATTACTGCTCGTAATGTCGTGAATGTCTTGCATATTAAACTATATGTTGAACCTCTTGATGGCCAGCCTGTTGTACGACCTGGACCTATCTCCGTTGATGATGAAGGTCACGAAGAATTTGAAATTGAATATATTGTGGATTCTCACCCTATTGGCTGTGGTTTCCAATACTTGATTCATTGGAAAGGTTACAACAAATCTGATTGAACCTGGGAAGCTGCATCTTCCATTGCGAAACATGTTAAAAATGCTATTGCCTTATTTCACAAAAAAAATCCTAGTGCACCTTATAGACTTAATATGTCTCATGCTTTGTTCCAGGATGTTTTTAATACCCCTGTGATCAACTTTACTTCTGGATCAGTTGACTATTGAACTCTGTTCCTGGATTTGTATCCTTGCAATTGTTCTTGTCGATCTGGAATCTCAACCATAGCAGAGGGGTCATGTTACAACCCTTGTTGAAACCTAGCTTTAGCACCCAAAGATCTTATCTTATCTAAGCGCTATCTTATCGCATCTAAGCGCTCTATCATATCTTATCATGTCATGTGACATAGTCTAGACTCATATACTGTAACATCAGACCTCATGGTTAGTGCATGCTTAAGGCATGGTAACCTCATTGCATAGTTCCAGACCACCGTTCTCACAAACATGTGAGTCATTAGTACTCTTATAGTAGTTTATCCCACTCTATGTCATAGCTTAGTAATGACCTGCCCTAAATACACCTCATGGTCACCTCATATACATTAGTATATAAACAATGCATGTACCAGCCAGACTCCTTAGTCTGTTCTGGTTGATTTCCAACCACAATGGTTTCCCTCTTCCTTGAGCCTTATTCTTGGTGGTGACCTAGTACCTTTTCTATATAGAATTGGTCATTGCCAACACATATCCTCCTCCTTCTTTATAGCGCCCTCACCTAGGGCATACTCGATAGTGCTTGCTACATAAGGTGTGATATCATGTGGTTCTAGACCCTATCAGATAACAAGATAAGATAATATATGGACATTTGATTGATAAGATAAGATAGGCATGCACTTAGATAAAATAACATGCACTAAAAGCTAGGTTATAAATGAGGGTTGTAAATTGTAACATACTGTATATATAGTAGTATATAAACAATACAGCTCCAACAGAACAAGCCAGTCTTTTTCTCATTGGATTCCCTTTGCCAACAACCTTCTATCTTCTAAGTTTTCATTTGAGTGTGTGGCGCCTAGACTTTGTCAAAGGTTGCCTTCACCATCACTCCCCATATTGTCTTCCTGGTGTGCCTCTTTGCATTCACTGGTTTGCTGTGGTCCCAGCCTAGTTGGAACACCTTCATTTGCATATTCCCTTAGATTTGTCTCCTTTTACTTTTTACACTTTATTTGCAGCTTCTGCACTAGACTGCTTTTGTACATAGTTATGTATGTACATTCTTGGTGAAAACTGGTGTGATTGATTGGTGTAAATTATATTTGATATGTGTAGCCATTACATAGCTTGATTGCTAGCATAGGCTGTACAGTGTCTGAGTATTCTATTTAGTGACAAGTTTGCTATGGTTAGTACCATGGATGGCTTTGGAATATACAGTAATACCAACAAACAACACGTCCGGTTCGAGACTCAAGTAGGTAACGTTTATCTCCCAAACAACATCAGCAAGCTATAATATGGCTGGTGCGGATGGACAAGGTCATCTTCTATCATTGAAAGTGATGCGAGTATCTGTGCGTGCTCATTCCCGCCGTGTTCCCTTCGACATCAACGATAACCATCGTTCCTGATAGCGACCCGGACTTGCGGCTGCTTGGGAACCCTTTTATTCCAGTTCTCCATCTTTTTCCGCTCACTCTACTGCCTCGATTCTCTCGCTGCAAGGAACGGCCCCGCTCCCTGGTCACCCCAAGACACTCCGTGACCTTACCCACGTCTCCGAAGTCCTCACTCTCCCATCTGCATTCGGTACCATTCAGCTTGGGGAAACGTTTTCCTGCTGCTTCTCTGTCAACAATGAAACACATGCCGCCGTACAAGGCGTCCACGTCTGCGTCGAGATGCAGACCGCGAACTACAAGGTACTCTTACATGAGCTCGGTGGCGTGGACCGCACGCTCATGGCGGGAGACAGCCTTGAGCATGTCGTCCATCACGAGGTGAAAGATCTCGGACAGCACGTGTTGGCGTGTACGGTTACGTATCGGCTTCCACCTGGGTATCCTTATGCGCCTGGTCCGGTGGAGGACTCCGACGATCAGAGCATGCAGAGTTTCCGCAAGTTTTACAAGTTTTCAGTATGTTTTCTCCTTGCACGCATTGAGAAACGTTGATAGGATCTCATCGTGACGAATCGGACGTAAATTGGATAGGTCACTAATCCCTTGTCAGTCAAGACGAAAGTCCATGTCCCGAAATCCCCTTCTGCCCTCATCCACCCTCTGGAACGCGAAAAAGTGTTCCTCGAGGTTCACGTCCAAAATACGACGCAAGAAACCATGTGGTTTGATCGGATGGAATTCGAATGTGCAGAAGGTTGGCAGGCGTTGGATGCCAATCGCCTCTCCATGCCTAGTCCCTCGGATGACGGTACACCGACCCTCAAACAACTGTTTTCCGATTCGATCGCACTCATGCGACCTCAGACTATCCGACAGTATATATACGTTCTCTCGCCCAGCAACATGTCTCTGTTTCCAATAACACATCCGCCCGGAACCATCATTCCCCTCGGCCGACTCGATATCTCATGGCGCTCGAAATTCGGTGAATCAGGGCGTCTCTTGACCTCTGTGAGTGTTGTTTCCCGTCTCGCGCGGACATGCAAGCTCACTTGCCTCTCTATACGCCAATAGATGCTCTCACGCAAAATTCTGGGTACGACACAACCATCGCAGATACCCTCGCAACCCCCTAGCGCTATCCCGCCCTACCTCCAACGTGCACCGCAAGGTAGCCCCTCCAGTCCATCCCGGCCTCGCTCCCCCCAACTCCCATCATCCCGACCCAGCACACCGCCCCCGGGCACAAACAGACCAAGCTCTCCCTTCCGTCCCCGATCTCAACCCGGAGGAACTCCAATCTCCGTCCCTCGTCCCCTTTCCGCCCCGACCTCCATCTCCGGCACAGGTTCCCAACCACAACCACAACCGCTCGTTATACCAGAACCACATTCAGATCTGGACATCGACCTCGTCGTCGTGCGTCGCGCTGAAGACGGGATTCGGGTGGCGAAACCCTTCACACTCACATTCAGGCTTAGCGTCGCGGCCACGCTCCCGCGAGATCGACGCCGTCGAGTCCGCTTCGTTGTGCAGCATCTGGTACCAAGGCGAGCGTTGGGCCAGAGCTCGTCAGAGACACCTATGGCAAGTTCGACGCCCGTCCCGCTCTTTTTCTGCTCTTTTCCTTAACAATCTTGATGCAGGCACCGGACAATGTCGCGAGCAATGTGGCGCTCGTGTCGTCACCCGAGAAATTGGTCGCTACCGAAGGCGACTCACTGCGATCGCTGCCGCCTCCTTACTTCGATACCCTGGACGAAAGCAGGGATGCAAAACTCCGTGGATGCTCATTCCTTGGCTCGTCCACCGTTTTGTTGGACGTCTTCGACCTCACACGACCTGATGTTTCAACGAGCGACACGCCCCGCGTCGAGTCAAGTCAAACGTTCGAACTCACCTTCCTACCACTTCGCACAGGCTTCGTCTGTGCAGGCGGACTTCGACTCATCCTTGTTAATGATCATCTCTCGGATGCAGATATAGAGTCGGGTGTATATCCCCCTACCAAAGAACCACGTACGTTGAAAGAATTGGATGTCATTGTAGAGCTATGGATCCATCCGTGACACTATCATCATCTGTTTCTACGAATGCTTCGTTATTGTACGTTACCCATCGTCTTAACGGAACTAGTGGCCCGGCAGTCATGCAGTGGCCCACGGGTGACTGACGAGCTGGTGGACGGATATGAGTGCATGATAACGCACATCCGGGTTTGGGTGCGTCATGAGTTCCATGGCTCGTGCCTTGGCACCCAAGTCTGTAATGACTCTAGCAACGCGAGGTTGATTTGGTGAAAGCCGATTTCCAGGGGAATGACTCACTTCTTCCCTCGTTCATAGTGCTTGACATATTGCCCGAGATCGTGGACTGCGACGGCGAGTACGAGGGGGTCCCCCGTACTCAGCAGGCGGATGAGGATCCTGGGCAGAAGGTAGATTAATCTCTAACCATGTGATGTGTGGTGTGACACCAACTTGAGTTGTTCATAATCCTTCTCGTTCAACTTGGAAGCATTTTCCCGCCAAAAGTCGTCCGACTCGTGCACAGGCGTCCATGACAGATGACCGGATGCCAGCTCAGAGAGATATTCATCGTAAGTCCTTGAGTTCAGGTCAGCAAAGGGGTGAAAATGTGTATATCGTCATGACACTCACGTCAAGCTATCAAAGTTGCGTTCAAGCTCGTCTCGGACAAACTGGACGTCTTCCAGAATATCTTCATCGGAGAATTTACGAGCGGAGAGGTTCTTGGAGAAGGGAAGTAATTGGGCGACGAGTATGGCTGGTAAATTGGCAGAAGGAGCTTTCGTGATCAAATTCTATAAGGGAGCATGAGGCAAGAACAAGCAAAGGAAAATACTGCTTACTCGGAAGGTGGCGACGATCACGCGAATTACCTTCTCTTTAGCTGCAGCCTGGGCAACCAAGATTAACAAGGGTATGATGTCGAACTTCCTGCGGGATTGATTGGTGATCACCGTTGTCGTAAAGCAACAAAGGGACTGACTTGTTGATCTGGGCGGCGACGTCTGGCTCGAAAGTCAAAAGCCACAAGCAGAATATGACTTGGTAGCTCATCTGAGGGGTGGGCTTGTGGCGAAGGATTTCTACCAGGCTGTACGAGAAAGTTGAAACCCTAGTATATAAAACGCAAGGAGCAGGGCGTACCCAGCGATGATACCGGGGATGGCCCAGACTGCCCGTCTGCAATCTGGACGGGCTAACAGGGCCTCGAGACATTGTACCGCGACTTCGCGCTTGTTTGAGGATTGGCCTTGAACGAGAGATGCGAGGACCCTGAGGAAAGGTTGGAGGTGTTGGTGTTGAAGTGGGGTGGACTCTGAGCTGAGGAGTATGGTGAGGATCTGTGCAGACTTGAGCTGCACGAATTCATCCTGCGCCTCCAGGGTCCTGTGTATGTAAGATGAAAATTCTGCACATCGATGAGACGAGAGAGGTACCTTAGCAGGGGCAGGTAAGGTAGATCTGGATCGGACTGCACGGTCCTTGTGAACAGCGGTATCCTTTCGTCGTGATCTACAGAGACTGAACTCGTTGTCGTTCGAAAGCAAGCGTGTGCAACACACCCAAGAGCGCGTCTGCGATGAGGACGAGAAGACACTGCATGGTATCGACCCTCTGCAGCTTCTTGAGGAGGCGGAGATAGAGCAGGGCATACGTCTGTCCATCTGAGACGAGGATGGACTCGACCTTGGCCCTGGGCTGTCTGTCCACCCTTTTGATGAGGAGAAGCTCTTCGGAAGTGACGAGTCCTGCACGCTGGTATCCCTGGAGGACGTGGTGAGCTGTGAGGGTGTGTTCGAGGTGTGTTCGCACCTCCCAAGGGACTGGCTTCGACCGAATCTTTGTCGAGTTCTCGTCGAGGTATGCGTTCGACACGAGCGAAACCGACATGGCTGACCGTCGTCGCTTTCTCACGCCTTCTCAGTGATGTTCTCTCTTTCCAGACGCGCCTTCGCGACCGAGGCGACCCGCCCCCGCCCAAATCTGCACGCCGCCGTCATTCTCAACCGCCCGCCGCTCCTTACCCGCACACCGACGCCCTTTGAAAATGCCTTCTATGCCTACCAAGCACGCATACATCGTGCCCTGCGCAACCCCATCCCAACCGAGTTTTACTTCAAGCAAGGCTCCCCACTCGAGACCCGCTTCAACATCGAGGAGAAAAGACGCGAGCGCAAGGCGTTCGGCGCTCCATTTGGTCTGGATCCCTCAGAGGAACGCAACGAGGCCACCGAGCTCATGGAAATCGCCATGAAGGACGAAGTAGACGAGTCTATGCCGCGCATCCACAAGGCAGACGAGTCCAATGATCTCAAGGACCTCAACAGGAGGGGCCAGCGCAACCTCTATCTCTTACTCAAAATGCAGAACAATGGCAAGGACCTATGGCGGTTTCCACAAGGGGACGTCGAAAATGGCGAGTTTTTGCACGTCGTGAGTCTCGCTCAGGCGTTGGCTGGTTGAACACACTAAGACAAACAAATTCCAAGGCTGCACACCGAAGACTCGATACAGAGTGTGGTCGACATATGGATACTTGGATAGTGGGTCGGAACCCAATAGGCGTATACCATCCTCCTACCCAAGAGGTGAGTTCTACCCCGATCATGAAATTTTACATAGTAACCGCACTTGTGCAGGACGCTGTCTTCTTTTACAAAGCTCATATTCTCGCAGGCCAAGTGCACCCCAACCCAGATCAATACCAAGACTTTGCATGGTTAACCAAGGGTGAGATTAGCAAGCGGACAGACAGTGACTACTGGCTGGGTGTAAAAGACATGCTATCAGATTTTTAACGTATCTCATCGTATTTTATTTTTGGCTGTCCATATATATGGTCAACATGATGCAGCCCCAGGTCACGCACTTCCAACCGACCTTGTCACGAGAGCTCTGGATTCGGCGCGCTTAATTGAGCTCAAGTTTGTTAATGAGTCAGTGTTTTGGCCAGGACAGAGTCTTGTCGTTCTGTGGGCGTTTGGCAACCTTCGCCCTCGGATACTTGTGGGGGACTTGGACGGCAGACAGACAGTGTACCTCTGGGGAATTTCCGTCATAATTCTTGCCAGTTTCGCTAGCATCCTGAACTCGACTATTCTGCTACTGGCGGGTCTTTTTTTTCGCTTGCTTCTGCACATCGGTTATGCAATGGGCGCTGATGTTAATTACCACCGTCTCAGCTGCGCGACCCAAGAGATACTAAGCTCAAGTGCGTACATGCTGGCATAAGGTCTCCCAATGGACTCCAGGTTGAAGTGCGATTTATCAGTCATCAGTCTGACATTTGATTCTGATAGACCACTCGTTTCAGTTAAGAACCAGCCGCAGGCTCTTGCGAGATTAAGACTTGGACTACTCCAAACCTCAATCTCCTGCATTTGTATGTGTTGCTACGTTATTTTCGGTCCCCTCTTCATTCCCAGCGAGACATCCAATGCTGCAAGGGAAGAGGATGGGGGCAACACGACGCGAGGTTCCTGCACCTGCATCGGTACTATCAGGGTGAGAACCATTGAATAATGATAAATAGATCATTCACCTTCCTCGCAAGGGACGACCAGAACCTGTTGGCGTGGGACGACGAGTACTTATTGACGTCGATGTCATGGATCCACATCTGCTTTGCCTATGTGCTATTCTCCTCGACATTCATGAGTGCGTCGTTTGCTCTCCGCTTCGTATATTTAGTACATTGACGGCACATTCTAGTCACAAAACAACAAAAGGATGGAAGCGTTGAAAACGCCTCTCTCGAATAGACGAACGTGAGCGTCCGACTGACAGGTGATTCAGTACATTTTTTTCCGGTGTTGACGAGTGCTACAAGGGAGAGGTTCTGTTAGTTGCATCGTCGTCGCTGGTGGCTCTCGATGCATCGTTCCAACTTCCTGGAGCAACAAGGCCACTGTGACTTTATGACTGACGCCAGGAATAGATTTTCGTAATGCAGTGCTATCGATTTCAGCAGCAGTATCTTGTGGCAAGCGCAGAGAGTTTCATGTATCTCGTCGATAAGAAATTGCCGTGAAGTTACTGCTCACATTGATCTTTCAATGCAGCGTGCCGCGACGATCCAAAGGTTGACGCAAGCCCTTTGTCATGCATCTCATTTGCTCACGATTATCCTTTATGCGAACTCATCATTTCCTATTCCAACAGATAGGCTATATTTGAGTTTGAAATCACGACTTCTCGTTCTCGTCCTGGCTTTCCGGATACAACTATCAAGGTTATCGTATCAACCTAATTCCAATGGACCATAAAGCTAAGACAAACCTTGCCGGGATTAAACAAGTTCAGCGGATCAATCGCTAGTTTCACCGTCTTCATCAGTTCCACCGTGTCCTCCCCGAGTTCCTCGACGAGGTACTTCGACTTTCCGACCCCAACCCCGTGCTCGCCCGTGCCTGATCGTGTCCGAGAAGTTATGAACAATGAACAAGTAGAAATCGTCCACAAACGATCAGGACGTACAGGTGCCGTCCATGGAAATCGCACGACGGATAAGTCTGTGAACGGCTTCGCTGACGGTCTGAAGTTCTTGATCATCGCGGAAGAGGAGGAGTCCGTGGAAATTTCCTGGTTGAAGGATGAATCGATATATGTATGATACACGTTAACGAGCAAGGACTTACCGTCCCCGACATGTCCGACGATCGTCGATGTAAGACCAGACCTGGCGAGGTCTTCCTTCGTCTCGTACACGAGCTGAGGGAGCTTGGACACCGGAACACTACGCCCCCTTCGTCAATCCTTCTTCTCTTGACCAGTGAAATATAATTACCAAACGTCCGTTGTCCAACATTTCATCCCGGGATGGGACGCCAAAGTAGACGTGAGCGCATGCTTTCTGTTTTCCCAAATATTGTCTGCTTCTTCGTCCGTCGCTGCGAATTCAAACCGGGAGCTCCCGTGGCTCCGAACGATCCCTTGGACAACGCGAGAGGTTTCGGCGATGGACTCGGGGGAACCCTGGATTTTGAAGAAGAGGGTGTCTTCGACCGGGTAGGGCTTCTCGACTATGCCTGCCGTGTTGATGGCGGACATCACTGTGTAGATCAGTAAGCCAAGGTGAACGTGTCAGGCGATGCGGCATAAACACAGACTGTGATTGTCAAGTAGCTCCACACATTCTGAATGGCATGCTCAACAAGAATACGTGCATAAAATAGGAGATGCCGCACGTATGTGAGGGCCACAAGGTGCATTGAGAATCTCTTGAACGGCACTGACGGCCATCTTAACAGTCGGAAATTGCGCCATTGCGACTTTAGTTGGGACCCGAGGCGCGAGGCGAATCGTAGCTACTCAGGCGTCAGCGAGACAGACAGCAGGAACGCAGACAAGTTCACCTTCGGTCACGATACCTAGCGTACCTTCTGCACCGATGAATAGCTTGGTGGTGTCGAAACCGGCGGACGACTTGCGAGCCCTCTGACGCGTCTTGATGACTTTGCCAGAGGGGAGCACTACTGTCTAGTGGCTGCTTGTTCGTGAGTAGCTAATTCTAGATGACATCGACACTCACAACATTAAGGAACCATTCTGCCTTGGCTGTACCATACCTAACGGCGTTTGCTGCGTACGAATAGTACCAGGTCGTTGACAAGAGCTGGGCATCGAAGAGACTCACTGCCAGAGCACCCTGTGCCGATCATCCCACCTATCGTCTTCCACGACCATTACGATCCACCTCAACTACCGAGAGGAAAATGACTTACGGCGCCTGGACCCGGGTCAAGCTAAGCGTGTCATATCAAGCTTCGCTCATGTCACCAGGAATAAACTTACAGGGAAGAAAAGAGGGATATCTTTCTCCTTGAGAATGCGATTGATATCATCCCAGCGAGCGCCAGCTTGACAACGAAGATCGCCATCAGCCTCTGTGAAATAAATGTTTGTGATATGGTCGTGTTTAAGCGGGTATAGCACACCCACCATTTATTTCAAGTATTTGGTCCATGGCAGACAAATCAACGCATATACTTCCCGAAGGATGCTAGACCCACATTTCGTTAGACACGGACGTCGTAGCAATTTACACACTTACACCGCTAAAATGGCCCTCCAAACTGGTGGCTCCGCTATAGGGAACGAGAGGAACGCGATACCTGCGGGATATATCGACGACCTTGACCACATCTTCGGTGCTGTTGACTCGGACGACGACGGAGTGGGGTGAGCTGGGGTGATACGAGTTCTCCGAAGAGCCGTGAAGCTCTAGAGAATCTTTGTTCGTTTGCACGCGGTATTTACCGGGAAAGGCATCTCGGAGTTCTCTGATCGCCTCTGCGACGTCATTGGGGCTGCCATAGAAGGACGCGAGCGAGGTGGGAGCATCATTGGATGCAAAAATGAGTCTCTGATCGACTTCTTTATTACTAGAATCGAATGTGCCGTTTCGCAGAGCATGGAGCCCGAATCCGAGGGTACCAAAAGTCAGTGCACCTACGACGAACTTCAAGTTGCCCACGGGAGATTTGGTGGAGGAATTCGCGTGGAATGAGCGAACAACGAGACGGTTCGACGCCGAAAGGGGTCCTAATAGCTTGGCAGGGCGAGCAAGCATAAGCCTAGCTGGATTCATCGTCGACTTCAAGTTCAACTTGCCGTGGGTCCTCTTCGCTTACGGCGGCTCACGTGGACCGAAGCAGACACACGGGATAAAATAAAATATCAAACCGTTCTGAATCATTAGTAGTAAAAGAAACCAATCTAGTGTTCTACGCACTGCGGGTGATCGTCGAGTAATAAAAGACGGAGAAGGACGATATCACTATTGCTAAGGTAAACATAATGCATACAAAAAAAAATTGCTTTGATAATTGGAGTCGTGGAGATACGTATAGGTTCTGAGAGGTGGAGGACATAAAAGAGACCAATGACAATCTACTGTACGTCAACCGTACGCACGCTTTCCATTAACCCCTCCAACGGCGTCTCCGCCCGGATCTGAATCCTGATAAAACTGTCCGTCGCGACACGTTTGTACAACAGACGCCCCTCCGAAGCAAGCAGCAGCGCACCAAACGGCTGTTTCAGTCGGACAACGAACCGCAAGGCGCGCGTGGCTAGATCGAACTGAGGAGCCCCACCAGAGAAATCCCCATCTAGAAGGGGACTAATCCACGGATGAATGAGGATCAGTCCGTGCATTTTGGTCAAATTATCCTCGGTCTCGATGCGTATGTCGCCGAGTATGGCCGCAGTGGCATGAAAAGTATGAATGATCGGTCCCGCTACGAGAGACGTCAGAGGGAAAACAAATCCAGGAAGGCGGAGCCGGCCAGTGATGATCGAAAGAGGGGGAAGGTGATACAGTTGCTCGTACAACTGAATGGCAAGTAAGGGATCAGGCAAGGATGATTGCAAGGACATGGTCATCTTGTCCATCACAGCAGCCTCGATGGGCTGAGGAACGTGAGGGGGCTCGACCTGGTCATAGACTGTGAGATCGGCGGGAAGGTAGCTGGTAGTGCGAATCCTCGAATTTCCAGCCCGAGTCCAAGAAAGAAGTGTGACGCTATCCGATTGGGTTAAGATGTGCTCCAGCAGACGACGGAGCGCTCGCGTGCCTTCGCCATATATGACAGGGAGCGCGACATCAAAGATACCAAACAGACAATATGCAATATCTTCTTTCCGCGTTGTTTGGCGCTTCGAAGCGAGATAGAGTTTCTCGCGC
>JBBPME010000402.1:0-18807 GCA_038090155.1 Rossbeevera pachydermis
GAAGGTCAAAGAGTGGCTAGAGGAGCAGGAATTTGACACTATTGATTGGCCTGCACAGTCTCCTGACCTGAACCCTATAGAACATCTCTGGGGATGGCTCAAAAGAAGGCTTGCAGAGTATGAAAACTCTTCTAATGGGATTCATGAGTTGTGGAGCAGAGTTCAGGTGGAGTGGGAGAAGATACCAGTTTAGGAGTGTCAGAAACTGATTGAGAGTATGCCTAGGAGCGTTCAGGCAGTGCTGAAAGCAAAAGGAGGCTATACCAAGTACTGATAATATTCAAATACCCTTGTAAATTCAAAAGCTCGGAAACTCTTTCAATGACATGGTTGTTTTAAAATGGATCTATCACAATGGTGTGTGAACAATATCACATGATCCTGGAGGCAATGTCATAGCCAAGAGTATGTACTATAGATAATTCCACCAAAGCCAACCGAAATTCCCACAGTCCCTGGCAGTGTGCTCCACACATCACAGTTGAGGCAAACATTGAAAGGGTTTCCGAGGTCACTGTAGTTATGTGATTGAGGTCTAGACCCATAATGTCACAACACATTGTTAATGCATGGCACACAGCCCTGCCGCATTGTTAACTCATGGATCACATAATCTGTGCTCCTCATGGCTAGTACATGCTTGACACATGGTAGCCTCATTGTAGTCTAACTTATTATAGACAGTTACTCTCACACAATGTCATACTATATCTCACACCTGCTCTAATGTAGCCTCATGTAGAACATGTGTACCATAGTATATATTGAATGCAGCACCAGCCAGACTTCTCAGTCTGTTCTGATTGAATCCAAACTAAACAGTGCCCCCTCTTCTTGAGTTATTCAGTTTCTTTGAGGTGATCTAGTGCCATATCTGTATAGGTTTGGTTGTTGCCAACAATTGGTCTCTATCATGTTCTGGAATAGATCAGACCTAATGCAGTAAAGCTGTTGCTGCCAAAGTCTAATTGAATGCACTCCACAGTGAATGTCTCCTGTGTGAAACCTTATATTGAACCTTTGGAAGGCCAGACATTGTATAAACCTAGACAGTTGCAAGTCAATGATGAAGGAGCTGAAGAATACGAAGTTAACCACATTGTTGACTCTTGTCCCATCGGTAGAGGATTCTGATACTTAGTCCACTGAAAGGGCTATAAAGAGGATGATTGTGCATGGGAGCCAGCTTCTGCCTTGAAAAATGCACAGGTTGCCATAAAAGAGTTCCATGAAGCCCATCTGAATGCTTCTAGAAAGCTACACATGGCTTGTGATGTTTTCAATTTGTTATTCTCTGTGTATGAAAATTATATTCTGAACAATTGCTTGATCTGGAATCTCAGGCATAGAAGAGGGGTAGTGTTGCAAATCTCACTTCACAACCCTCTTATCTTATTTTATCAGATCTTATTTTATCTTATCTCAGCACCAATCTTATCAATCTTATCTTATCTCGGCATCTATCTCCCTTTATATCTTATCTATGACATCATGGTCTAGATCAGTGCATATTATACATAAGGCATGCTTCTTTTCATTTCTGCACTGCTTCCCTTTCATTTGATGCATAACCTCACTTCTTTACTTCTTTCTTCCAGGAATGTGAGAGCTCATATATTCCTTTATAGTAGATAGTGTTAGACATAGCTTGGTCTGTGCACATGTAACTATAGTATAAATATTGAATGCATATGACTAAACAAGCCAGTCTTGTTCTGGTTGGATTCCCTTGTCTAATCAGCTCCATTATCCTAAGCTTGTATCTGATTGAGGTGCCTAGTTAGTATTGACCAAGGTTGCCTTCAGAGCTGAGCTTGAAACATGTTCAAAACCTAATCTTGGATCAAACATTTTGTTCACTTGGAACAGTTGAAGGCAACCTTTGCAAAGCTAGGTGCTGTCACTCGAACTCAAGAACTAGGAACAGGAAGTTGAAAGGGTATTCCAACAAGAACAAGACTAGCTTGTTCCATTGCTGCATTTAGGTATTTATACTACTACAAAGTGCACACAGACCAAGCTGTGTCTGACGGTAATTAACTGAGGCTATGTCTAAGGCTATACTACATGAGGCTAAGGTGAGGTATAAGGCTATGCGAAATGGAAGAGAAGCATGCCTTGTGTTTGCCATGAGGCGGTCTAGACTATGATGTCATATTATGTAATGCAGTGCAGACTATTGTAAGAGAAAGGACTGAGTGCTTATGCTACATTGAAGGCGCTCTGGACTTGTTGAATCAGAAGTGAAAGTATAGGTGCTGTAGGCGCTTAATCTAGTGACGACTTCTAGAATCGCAACAACAGTAATAACCCAGTAGCTGATGACTGAGTATTATTGTATGTAAACTGAGCTATTGCTAGCAATTCTGCCCATTTATCTTGTTTTTTGAGGGTGTAGAGCCAAATGTACTATTGTAGCCCTCTATTCACCCTTTCAGTCTGACCATTGGTTTGTGGATGGTAAGCCATTGTCATTTTTCTTTGGATGTTCAACATCCTACAAATATCCTCCATAACAAATGAGGTGAACTGAGGGCCTCAATCTGACATAATTGAATCTGAAAGTCCATGATGCTTCCATATGTAATCTCAATATATTTTCACTGTTTCTACTGAGGTTACTTCTTTTGTTGTTGGGATAAACATAGCTTCTTTTGAGAAGTGATCCACTATCACTGAGATTGTGTCATAACCATAGCTCTTGGGTAAACCAGTGACATAATCCACACTAATTTCTTTCTAGGGTCTAGCTGGAACTTCTAATAGCATTCTTTTACTGCTAGGCATGGTGTTGCTTGGTTTCATCCTTGCACACTGGTCACAATGACTGACATATTCCTTGATGTCATTTTGTAGGTTTGGCCAATCATATAACTTGATCAGCTCTATGGTCTTTTCCACTTCTTTATATCCTGCAAGCAGGTGGTTGTGGAATTGAGTGATAACTTGCAGTACCCATATGTGATTGGTGTAAAGCCATATCCTTCATGGAGGATTATCCCATTAGGTTTATCCACTCCTAAATATGCTTGAGCTATTTTCTCATCTAGAGATATGGTTTTTATATGGGATGCAGTAGGAGTCACTGGACCATTCTCTGACCATTCTATGATCTAAATCCTATGTGGTGGAATCATTACCATGTTTTTATTATTAGACTCAATGCCAATAGCATGATCTGCTCTTCTAGAGAGGGAATCTGCCTTTGCCATTGAGGTTCCTGGCTTATTTATCAACTTGTAATCAAATTGGTACAGGTACAGGCACCATCTCACTTGTCTACATGAGAGATCTTGGGATTTCATGAAATAGTTTTTGTGATCCATCCAGACTTTGAATGGGTGTCTAGCACCTTTCAAGTAATGTCTCCAGGACTCTAATGAGGTGATGATGGCTAGCATATCTGTTACAATCCTTGTTTCATAACCTAGCTGTGAGATTATCTTATCAGATAGCAAGTTATCTTATCTTATTATCAGCACTAATCTCTGTTACAAACCCTAAACTTGCAACCTAGCTTTAACGCTCAAAGATCTTATCTTATCTTATCTAAGCGCGCGCCAATCTTATTTTATCTCCCATCTAAGCGCTCGATCTACATCTTATCTTGTCACGTGACACAGTCTAGACCATCATGATGTCATACCTCATGGCTAGCGCATGCTAAAAGCATGGTAGCCTCATTGTATAGTTCTAGACCACCATTCTCACGAGCATGTGAGTCATTAGTACTTATATAGTAGATTATCTCATGATATGTCATCGCTCACTAATCCCCTGCCCTAAAGTACACCTCATGGCCAACACATGTAAAGTAGTATATATACAATGAAGCACCAGCCAGGCTCCTTAGTCTGTTCTGGTTGATTTTCCACCCAAACAGTTCCCATTTTCTAAGTCTTGTCTTTGAGGTGACTGAAGCCTTCTTGGTTTTGGTGTTGCCAACAATCTCTTGATTTAGGCACCCACATCTTGATATCATGATTATGTGACATAGCCCAAATCCAGTCACATGAACTTCAAGACTCATAATGTCATTGCTGACAGATAGGAGTACCCTTACAGTTACACATGGTATATGCATGCACTATAGAGCAGGTAGTTATTCATTGGTCCATGCATAGTAGACAGACATATAAATACCAAGCCTGTATCATAGTAACTCTCCATTCTTGTTATTGTATCTTCCTTGCAATTATCTACCTGAGGAACCCGCCCTCTCATGATTATCGCTAGTCACCACTACTTAAAGCCCATGCAAGGTCATTGATGACACACTGTCAATAAGGAATGGTATAGCTTCATTGTCTGCCTACTCCATAGCCATACACTTCACTCATCTTCATTCCAACTTCTCAATAGACCCTCTAGCTTAGGTGCTTCACAATATCTTTATCCACTATGGGATAGTTATGTTGTTCAGGTGACATTTTATGTGACATGTATGCTACTGGATGCCACTTGTCATTCTGCTGAACAGAGAGCACTGCTCCTATTGCAAAATCTGATGAATTGCATTCTACTCAGTAGATAGCATAATCATCTGGATAAGCCAGAACAGGGGCTGTTATGAAGGCCCTTTTAATATTCTCAAAGGCCTGCTTCCGAGCTTCTCCCCAGTTCCAGGGTTAATCCTTTTTCATCAGTTCATGCAGTGGTGCTGCCATTGAACTGTATTCTTTAATGAACCTTCTATAGAAGTTGGCCAGCCCCAAGAAGCTCCTGACTCCTTTGACATTCATGGGTGCTCCCCACTCTGTAACTCCTTTTACTTTACTTGGGTCCATCAAGATCCCTTCTGTGGATATAATTATGCCCAGCATGTCTACTGATTTCTGCTCAAAGGAGCATTTCTTGGTTTTACAAATAAATCATGTTTATGTATGCATGCCAGTACTCCTCAAACTGTTTTTCTGTGTTCTATTACATCTCCAGTTTTGGTAAAGATCATCAAGTCATCAATATATATGATCATGACATCTGGCATATCTGCAAAGATCCTATTTATCATCTGTTGAAATGTAGTGGACGAGTTACATTGCCTGAAGAACATTACAAGGGGTTCAAATGCGCCTCTGTGACACATGAATGCTCCCTTCCACTTGTCTCCTTCTTTGATGCAGACATTATTATAGCTCCATTACAGATCCATCTTGGTAAATAACTTCTTAGATCCTTTAAGCTTATCAATAACCTGTGAGATAAGAGGCAAGGGGTAATTATTTTTGACTGTCCCCTTGTTAAGATAACAATAATCCATCACCATCCTCTTTTTCCTATCTTTCTTCAGAATAAAGAACACCAGCGAAGTCTGAGGTGACTTTGAAGGCCTAATGTAGCCTTTGTTTAACTGATTGTCTATGAATGTGGACACTTCCTCTTATTCCTGAACAGAAGTAGGAATGATTAATCCTTTCTTAGGTATAAAATCAGGCTTGAGATCTATGGCATGATTCCAGGGTTTCCTTTCCAGCATTCTTTCACTAGCCTTCTTTGAGAAGGTGTCTAAATAATCATGGCACCATTCAGATACCAGATTGAATGCCTCTTCAGGTTCAATAGATTTTTCCACCAGATCTTCCTCATCCAGCTTCATGATTTTCTGGATGTAATATCCCCATTCATCCTCTTTCTAATCCCAGTCTAGCTGTAGATTTTGGCAATCTCCTGGGCATCAGTTTATTTGTACTGTGCCATGTTGCCAATTGATCATGGGGTTGTGGTGGACTAACCAGTTATGTTCTAAGATCATCTGGTTCTTGCCCAGATTGGTAACTTCTGCCATCATTTATTCTAGGTTGTTTTGGTATTTTACCATGATTTTGGCTTTATACTCGATACTGCTGGCAGCATTAGGAGATCTGACCATGTTATATACCTGTATCTTGTGGTCTAGCTTCTTTAGCTGGATCTGATTCTTTCTGGCCCATTTTAGATCAATGAAAGTTCCATTGGTGCCACTGTCTAGTAGGGCATTGGCTGAAGTCTTTTTATGTCTTTGTTTTATTTCAATTTTTATGGTGAGTTCTCATTTTGGGTTGATAGTCCTAATGAGATGATCTTCTTCTGGGCTGAGATCCTCTTTTTCTTTTGTATACATGAAATTAAGCACCATTTCCCAAGGGTCATGGCTTCCACATCAAGAGATCTGACTAAAATCTACAAAATTGTCTGGTATGTACTTGCTATCTACTGCCATCCTAGCTAGTTGACACATATTGTATAGTGGTTCTTTATTTTTTGTTTTTGTTTCATGGTAATGCTACAGATTACAGGGGTACTATCTAAATTTTTGAAATCTAATACAGGAAACAGGCTAGCACTATTTTAGTGTCAAGCCCTCAATGAAGATGCAAAATCACTATCTAAATCTAATCTACTATTGTCTGTGTGACATGAGCTACTGCCCAGTGAACTCATGTGTTCTCTTTTCCCTTCCATATTGCTTCCTTCACCATCCTGGCAATTAATTTATCCAGGGGTTTCTCTACTTCTTTTTCCTTTCCTTTGTTTGATGTTGCAGTTGTTTCTGGAGTGCAAATGATTCTTTTTGAACAGTCCTGACAATGGAAACTGCTGAACCATCTACACTCTACACATTTGATCTTGGGAGCCCTGCACTCATTTGATTGGTGACCCTTTTTGCCACAGTTCAAGCAGCCCTGAGCAATGCCTGCTGTGGAGATGGTATCTATCTCCATTGAATTTGGGTCTCTGTATCTGGGAACTGATGGGATGGTGATTTGGTTCTGAGTCTAGAAGGACTTGATCACCTCTACATAGTTCTGGATTTCTACAATGTACTCTGGTACATTGTCCTTATACTGTCCATCTAAAAAGATCAGTTTTATTACATTGGGCCTGATCTGTTGCTTCAGGAGAGCAATTCCCACTATGTCACCACATCTCACCTAGTCATAGTTGGTGATCCACTTGGTGAGGAACATCTGGGTTCATTCCTTTTGACCTTGTTTCATGGCCATCAACCTCCTGATAGCCAGATCTTTTTTATTCCCCATGGTGAAGCACAGCCTGAGGATTCATTCTATTTCATTAATATCAGGGAATGTGTACTGTTGGCAACAACCAAATCTATACAGAAATGGCACTAGGTCACCTCAAAGAAACTAATAACTCTGATGAAGGAGGGGACTATTTGGTCAGGAATCAACCAGAACAGACTGGGGAGTCTGGCTGGTGCTGCATTCATTATATACTATGGTAAACATGTTCTACATGAGGCTACCTTAGAGTAAGTGTGAGATTACTATAACATATCGTGAGAGTAATATATCTATAATAGGTTAGACTACAATGTGGCTACCATGTGTCAAGCATGTGCTAGCCATGAGGAGCATAGGTTATGTGATCCATGAGGTGTCCATGAGGCAAGGTTGTGTGCCATGTGTTAACAATGTGTTGTGATGTTATAGGTCTAGACCTCAATCATGTGACTAGATGAGATTGTGCAAGCACTAATCTATCAATAAGATAAGATAAAATTGGCACACACCTAGATAAGATAACTCGAGCACTTAAGACTTAGGTCAAAAATGAAGATCATGACATCACCCCCCAACTAGGGTTGAGATTCCAGATCAATAAGGAACAATTGCAATGCATGCATCCAGGAACAGAGCCAAAGGGCAATTGCAAGGATGGACTGGGAACAGAGTTCAATACTCAGTAGAACCAGAGGTGAAGTTAATGAGCAGACACCCTAAAACCTGGTCAAAAAGACCACAAGCAATTTTCAATCATCTAGGTGTGTTAGGAAATTTGCAATAGAATTCATCAATTGGTTCCTTAGCATGCAATAATGTGGAGGCAGCTTGCCAAGTACATTATGACTCATCATATCCTTTCCAATGAATGAGATATTGGAAATCATGATCAACAGATCTAGAATCCATAATGTAATCAATCACAGATTCTTCTGATCCTTTGTCATTAACAGTGACAGGACCAGGACAGACAAGGGGTTGATTTTCAAGTGTCTCAACATGTGGCTTAACATGAGAAACATTGACAATAGGTCGAGTGCAAATGTTTTTGGAAAACAAAAGTTCCACTGCATTTCCATAGGTTTTTGTGACTTGATAAGGTCCAATCCATCACTCTGTGAGCTTTTTTGATGGTCTATCTGCAATATCCAAATGTTTGGTGGATAAGCACACAAAATCACCAGGTTTATATACTGGTGCATCAGATCTATGTTTGTCTGCATTGAGATGCATCTTTTCTCCATTGTTCTCCATGTTATCATCAGCAGATTTCATGTTAGCAGCAAAGTCTTTGGCTGCAGGACTTTTTACAGATATGGGTTCAAACCCCATATGAGGACTATATGTTTTTGTCAATTGGAACAGTGAGAATTTGGTTGAGGAGGATTGGGTATTATTGATATTAAATTGAGCTAATGAAAGCCAATCTATTCAATCACATTGTTTTTTTGCAATGAACAAGCACAGATATTGAGCCAGTTCTCTATTGACATGTTCGGTTTGTTCATCTGTTTGAGGATGATATACAGTAGACATCACTTTCTCAAATTTTAAGAGTTTCAATAGATCAATCATTGTTTTACTGGTAAACTGAGGAGGTCCTCAATCGGATACTATAGAGTTTGGTAGACCATGGTATTTCCACACATGATCTCTATATAATTCAGCAGTTTGTAATGCTGTCATGGTTTTGTTGGTAGAGATAAAAACTACTTCTTTAGAGAAGTGATCCACTACAACCAATATGCTATTTGATTTGGGTAGGCCTGTTATGAAGTCGTTGCTTATATCCATCCATGGTGCTTTTGGTACTTCCAATAGTTGTAATTTACCTGCTGGAACTTTGTTTGTGGGCTTTATATGAGCACATCTATTGCACAATTTGCAATGTTTTTCAATCTCTGATTTTGTGCCTGGCCATTTGTAATAGCATGAAACTAGTTCAAGTGTCTTTTCCAACCCTTTGTGACCAGCAATTGAATGATTGTGAAATTGCAACATTACTTCCATGTGCAATTTGTTACAACCCTTGTTTGCAACTCTAGCTTTAGCACTCGTTATCTTATCTTATCGCATCTAAGTGCATGACAATCTTATCTTATCAATCAGACACTCAATCTTGATCTTATCTAGTCATGTGACCAAGTCTAGACTCATGTGATGTTACACCTCATAGTTAGCACATGTTATAGGCATGATAACCTCATGGCATAGTTCTAGACCACCATTCTGATGAACATATGAGTCATTAGTATACTTATAGTAATTGATCTCACACTATGTCATTGATCAGTAAGCACCTGCCCTAGAGTATGCCTTATGGCCTACACATGTAAAGTAATTTATATATAATGCCAGTACCAGCCAGACTCTTTAGTCTGTTCTGGTGGATTTTGGCCATAACATCCTCCCTTGAGCTTGAACTTGTGTGGTAACTTAGTGCATTACCTATATAGGTTTTGTCATTGCCAATATAAGAACAGACTCTTTTCCACTACCTCACCACCATCCATGATCGCCTATTGTCACAACAACTTTTCTTTTCTACCTCTTATTGGTCTTGTCCACACCATCTGGGTGTAAAACAGGTGAGCTTGCATAGCCAACCCCGAAACATCAATTGGGTGGAGTACAAAGCTCCAATCTAAATTCTGTTTCAAAATAGTGTTTTGTACATTCGCTTTGCAAGTCATTAGTTCCCAATCAAGGGAGAGCAGCTTGCTGTGTGCACTACATGAAAGAATTGAATCGTGATCTCTTCAATCTTAAATAAGATTTGCAGCCTTGGAGAGCTAAATCTTCAGTTGTAGCCAGACAGATCACCAGTTCTTCAACTCATTTCAGCAAGTGTCTAGGACTTGTATATCCTGGTATTGCTTTATAGATCGATTGAGCAAGCTGAGAACGACTCTTCATGAGCTTCCCCTTGCTAACAAGATATAGTGCTGAGTCATTGGTCACTTTGTGAGTATCACCTCAGTAATCATAGATTATCAACACCTTTTCAATCACTGCTATTCAGCAGTCCACCCCATTGTCCCAGTTTCCTAACTACCTATCATTGAAGATGAATATGACCCCAATGACTTAACCACCAGTGACAATTACTTATTAGAATTTGAAGGAGAGTGGCCCTTTTGGCTACAACAGGAATTCCTTCACTTTATGCTTGACCCTGGTCATATATCCATCCTTGTCAACCACACTCTCTCCTCCTATGAAAGCCAAATAGAATTTTTGGTACAAGATAAGGATGTCTGGATACAGCATGGACTCTTTCCCATTCCACTGCAGCAGATCCCCTACCCCCACAACCTGGGCCCCTTGATCCAGCACCCTAGAGCGCCAACTAGACTCGATGCAGCTACTGCTGCAACAGATGCAAGAGGGGCTAGCCCAAGCCAAACAGATGGCAGATGCTACCGAAGTCTGGGCACAAGAGTGTTGGCGACACCTAGTTTCTATATAGAACTGGCTACCACACACAATACTGGGACAATGTAAATGTTGACAATTAAAACTAGGACTAGAACAAGGAGTAAACTGGCAGTAAATCAACCAGAAAAGACTAAGGAACTATCTACTATGTGTCTCACTATATATACTATAGGATCCTGCACACGGACCAAGCTGTGTCAGGTACTATCTATGACGTCAATGGGAATCTATCACTAATGCTATGCTCAGCTATACACCATGAGGTGATCCATGAGGCAAACATGCCTATACCATGCACAAGACTATACACCATGAGGTGTTATCTATGCAATGAGGATACCATGCCTATGCAATGTGCTATCCATGCTGTATCAATAAGGTATGACATAGGGGTCTAGACTATGACATATGCTGTGCTATGATGTCATGGTCTAGAGCCAATGACCAATGCTATGCAATAATGTCATGATCTGGATCTAATGACCAATGTGATGCAATAATGTCATGATCTGGACCGATGACTAAGCTATGCTATCACGTGACTATGGGTTGATATGTGAGCGCTGAAGGTGCAAGCATCTATGCAATCAATGGTAGCGGGCACTAAGAAGCGGGCATCTATGACAATAACTATGGTACAAGCGCTTAGAGTGTGAGTCATCAATCAATGGTGCGAGCACCAAAGGTGGGCATCTAAAGTATTATCGATGTTTTAAAGGGTTCGTAACACTACCCCCCAACTATGATCGAGATTCCAGATCAATCCATGACAATAATCAATCAAACAATAGGTAGGAACAAGAGATTTCAAGTTGACAATATGCCCAAGAACTGAGCACGAGTAGCAGTAGCACGACAAGATGCACAAGGGTTTCCTCTATGGAATTCTTCAATCACTGATTTGGCATGTACAGAAACCGAAGATGCGGGTTCCCAAGTATGATCATCTTTGCCGTATCCTTTCCAATGTACAAGGTACTGCAATCCACATCCGAATCGACGGGCATCAACTATGTATTCAATCTTGAATTCTTCTTGTTCTTCATCATTGACAATCAGAGGACCAGGTTTGTTCAATGGTTGACCATCGAGAGGTTCTATCCATGGTTTAACGTGTAACACATTAACGACATTATATGTTTGATACAATTTGGGGAATAATAATTCCACTGCGTTTCCATAACTAGTTTTAACCTCGAAAGGTCCAATCCATCATTCTGTTAACTTTCTAGCTGGTTTATCTGCTATGTCAAGATGTTCTGTGGATAACCGCACCATGTTGCCTTTTTAGTAAGTGGGTGCATCACTTCTATGTTTGTCGGCTGTTTCTTTCATATGAGCACAACTAGTCTCTAGATTCAATCTAGCTGTTTCAATATTCTCTTTCATATTACTAGCGAATTCTGCAGCTGCAGGTGATTTGACTATAGAGAGTTTGAAATCCATTCGTGGAGTAAACAATTTTGTGAGATCAAAAGGTGTAAAACCAGTTGACAACGATCTAGTGCTATTGAAATTGTATTGAGCCATGCTCAACCACTCGGTCCAATCTGCTTGTTTCTCTACTATGTACAATCAGAGATATTGGTTTAATTCGCGATTAACGCACTCCGTTTGTCCATCAGTCTGCGGATGATATGCAGTGGACATTTTGTTTTCAATATGTAACAATTTCAATAGATCTATCATGATTTGACTTGAGAATTGAGAGCCACGATCTGAGACTATACTATCGGGTAAATTATGGTGTTTCCACACATGATCTCTATACAATCTAGCCGTTTCAAGAGATGTAATGGTTTTTGTAGTTGGGATGAGGCAAACCTCTTTCAAGAAGCGATCCACAATGACCAATATGCTATCATATCCATTTGACTCTGGTAAGCCAGTAACAAAGTCGGCCGATATGCTTTTCCATGGACCCTCTGGAACCTCAAGAGGTTGTAACTTTCCAGCAGGGGGTGTGTTACTAGGTTTCATTCTAGCACATCTATTACAAGCTTTGCAATATGCCATTACATCGGTGGTGATGCCTGGCCAATCATAATGGTTTCTAATAAAGTCCAATGTTTTCTCTACACCTTTATGGCCGAAAAGTGGATGATCATGGAACTGAGTCATCACATCTATTCTCAATTCGGTAGGCATCCAAGTCTTATCATTGTAGTGCCACAATCCATTGTGTAAGATACTTCCATCTGGACAATTGGTTTTGCACGACATGTGCCAATATTTGATTTTCTCTTCTAGATCCATTTCTACAGAGCGTAAACACGACTCTGGCAATACAATCATTTGTTTGTTGTCGATTTCTATTCCAACTCTAGATCTTCTTGTCTAGATAAGGCATCTGCCTTTCCCATAGCTGTACCTGGCTTGTTAACCAGCAAGAAATCAAATCTAGATAGGAACTGTGCCCAACAAGCTTGTGTTCTATTCAGATCTTATGATGTCATGAAGTAAGTCAAGTTCTTGTGATCTGTCCATATTTCAAATCTATGTCTTTGAGACTCACTTCGATCAAGGAACAAACCATTGTTGTGATCCCAATATGATGGATATTGAACCTGTCCAATCCTGGCAGCAACCTTTGGCTTTTGGTGGCGGAAAGCTGAAATAAATGTACTCATCAGCAGCAGCAATGTCGCAAACAAATATCAATGCTATTGGCTGCTTCAATTGTGGCAAAAACGGTCAGAGAGCTTGTACTGTAAAGCAGCCTCCACAAACTGCCAAGAGTATGGGTTCTCACGTGGAGCACACTGACAATGCTCTATGAGTGGAAAGAAAGCCTGCATCATGGAGACAACCATGTCAACAAACAATTCCTTTCTGCAACCAGTTTAGATAGCATGGCAGAAGGCAGTTCAGGAAATGGACTTAGAGGCCGCCGCTAGGGCCTATTTTTATGATATGGAAGTGACTCTGGGAAAAAAGCCCAGTGAGGCCCTTATCAGGTAAGGAAACCTCACCCTGAACAGACACTATTTCTTTTGAATCTATTCCTTTATGTACTTGACACCTAGATAGTGCTAGTACAAAATCCTTTTCTTTATCTTGTAATAATAGTTTTAGTTCTCTTGATTCACATGTAATTATAGATAGCGACTCAAATAGTTCTTTTTCTTATTCTTTGTCATTTCATTGTGATAGCTTACTGAATGACATAACCAAAGCAGCATACTCAAAAAAGTGTGGTCACTGGAAAGTAATGCTTAATTCTGCTATAAAAGAAAAAAAAAATTCCCTTTTAAACCTAATGGACAAGATAGTGCACACACTGAAGCCACTTAGGGAGATAATCCTAAAAATCGACATAATACAAAAAGAGAAAAACATAACCATAAACGCCCCTACTGGATAGTGGTGCCAATGTATCTTTATCAATATGGAATGGGCAAAGTGAAGCCACATTCCTCTTCAACTGCTAGAAAACATAGTCCCTGTCTACAATGTGGACAGAACAATTAATTTGACTGGATGCATTGCATATAAATGTAATCTTATTATAGATTATTAGGGACATTGCGAAAGAATAACCACAGATGTCACAAATCTTGGCCAGAATCAAATAATTCTTGGATACACATGGTTAAGGGACCACAGATCCCTTGATTGATTGGACCATAGGGCATGTACAAATGAACAGATGTCCTACATTATGTAAAGCATTGAAAAATATCTATGGAAATAGGATAGATAATCAGAAAAAGCAATATATAGCCAATATGTATATGGATCAGTTTACATTACCCAATCCTAGTTCTGAGGACACAATTAAACTTGTCCCTGAATAATATAGAGAATACCTTATGTCTTTTTGGAGAAAGGTGAGAGGATTGGGCCACCTTGGTGTCCTGCAGCTCTTTGAAGAGCAAAAAGGCCCTGGTGATGCCAGGGCCGTTGTATTCATTTTTGAGGGTGGGGATGAAGGTGGCAGCATTGCTCTGAGAGTAGAATTTCCCCCTCAGGGATTCCAAAAGGTGAAGCTTGATAGTGCCTTTGATTGTATCATTGGCTTTGTTTCAGGAAATCCAGAAATTTCCCTTGTTGTTTTCAGCATCGGCATCATAGGTGGGTGCAGGGATGGTAAGAACCCACACACATCGAGTGGATTTGATGTAGGTGGACATAATGGGCCACCATTGGGACCAGTTGGCACCAGTGAAGATAGGGATGGAGATGGTAGAGGAGGAAGACATTGTTGGTTCTGTAAATGCGAACTAGTCAGTGTACTGAACTGGAATATGTTCCCCCTACTGGAGGTACAAAAACATTGTAGCAATGAAGCACAAGGTGCAGGTTTACAACCTCTGCATGCAGTATTTCCGCATAGAAGTGAACCTTCTGGAGCTAGCAGGTACTGCAGCCATAAAGGCACAATGTACTGCTTTGGCTACCAGGGCTCATAACCTAATGAAGTGATAGCATGCCATACAGCAGCGCTAACACTATATGAACCAGAGGCAAAGGGCTTAGCTCACCGAGTAAGGTTCTGAGGTTGCAGGTTGGCATATATGTTGGAATGTGAATCCACACCTAGACAATAAGGGAATGGCCAGATAGCCTAGTGGTTAGGCATCCCAGTACTATAGGGAGGACCTGGGTTCAATTCCCAGTCTACCCAGATTTTAGTGACTTAACAGGTTATGAGCCCTGTACCCTAAGCGCTTATCGCTCAAGATCCTCTCACATCAACGCCTCATCGACCATACCATTCGATAGCCTGTCCTCACAAGTCCTCATCGACCACTTTTTAGGCTGATCTGTTGTGGTGATCAGCTACAGATAGCATTGGAAAGTTTAGGGGATCATAGTGCGCTCACTTGCGCCCCTTTCCCACTTCACCATTGGACCTGATATCAAACTCCTCATGTTTGACCCTCAGAGCTCCACTACTATCCGTGACCACCATTTCGGCACCTACCACCATTTCGGCGTCACAAATTATCACAAATTTCTCACCACTACTTTCAGGCTCCGCTGCAGCTCATATCGGAATAAACAGGAGTGATTATTTAGCTACATGATATCCGTATGTGTTATTTCCGGTGATTTTACCCTCTTTGTCTACTCATTTTGACCATTGTAGTGTTAACAGCGCTCAGCGATGCTTCTAACCATTACCATTCTATTCCCCATTATCTATTACCCACTCTACAATTTTCCTCGTTGTTCTAGGCCTTTGTGGCTGTTCTATATCGATTCTCGACTTGTGATGACACTTCTGACAGTTGTGGCTGATGTGGGTGCTAGTTTTCGGATATTTCCGAACTCCCACAAACCTTCGAGTCCACTGTTCTTCGCTTCTCTAGTTACTCACAGTGGACTCCAGGTTTGTGCTCATTGTATTAGTTCAATATCATCTTTAGTTACTCACAGTGGACTCCAGTGTGATCCTGAGGTCCCAATTGGTGTTTATCTCACCCACACAAGCTATCTCCGCTTATCAGGTTATGAGCCCTGGGCTCTAAGCGCTTATCGCTCAAGATCCCCTCACATCGACGCCTCATCGACCATACCATTCGATAGCCCGTCCTCACAAGTCCTCATCGACCACTTTTTAGGCTGATCCATTGTGGTGATCAGCTACAGTTGGCATCGGAAAGTTTAGGGGATCATAGTGCGCTCACTTGCGCACCTTTCCCAATTCACCATTGGACCTGATATCACACTCCTTGTGTTCGACCCTCAGAGCTCCACTATTTTATCGACACTACCACTCCACTACAGATCCATTGCTCACTTCGAAGCATCCACTCTTTTGACTATATATCACTCTGCCTCATTTCGCTCCAAACCACCCCATATCCACCATGTCCACTGAGACACACCATTCCCACCGCATTGCGCCTCTTATCGGCACCAATTACACCACTTGGAGCGAGGAAATGGAAGCTCTGCTTCGCTCAAAGGGACTTTGGAGACTCGTTGATGGCAAAGAGACTCGACCATCTGCGGCTAGTGCTGAGCGTGATGCCTAGGACATCAAACACGACAGGGCTGCTGGCGAGATCATGCTTAACATCGCTCCAGATCAGAGGATTCATATCAGGGCCCATCAGGACGATCCTACCGCCGCTTGGAACGCTCTCAGGTCACTCTATGTGCAACAAAAGGCTGGCACGCGCTTTGTTGGCTATGACGAGTTCTTTAGCATCAGGAAGCGTCCAGAGGAGTCTCTCTATACCCTTGTAGCTCGAGTCGAGCAAGCAATGGCAAGGATCAAGGAGCTTCGTGACTCTACCTTTGATTTGAACAAGCTGGACGATGAACTGACATGCATGGCCATGATTCGCGCTCTTGGACCTGATTATGCCCACTTCACATCGTCTCTGGCCCTACTCACTGATCTTGATAAGGATAAGGTCAAGGCAGCGTTCCAGACTGAGGAAATCAATCGTCGACCTCGTCCTGAAGCCTCATCTGGCGATTCTGTGCTGTTTGCTACGCCTGGATCGTGTTCTTGTAACCCTACTGCGCCTTGCTCCTTCTGTGAGAAGTCTGGTCACTGTCATTGCAAGTGTTTTGCGTTGCAGCGAGCTCGCGATGCGTATAAGATCAATAAGCGCAAGGGAAAGAAGGCCAACACTGCTCAGGCTGCTCCATCCTCTCCAGCATCGACCCCTTCTGCCACAGACTCACCTGCACCGACCCTGTTTCAGCAAACACTGTCGAGTTGGCCGGAAATGCAAGTGCTCGTTCCATCATTCCCTCTCATCCTTCTCCATCACCTATGGCACTTTCTGACATCCATTGGAATGCAGACTCAGGGGCCACTGCTCATATGACTCCCCATCGTCACTGGTTGCGCAATTATACTCCAAAATGTGTTCCAATCAAACTTGTGGACAATACCATCGTCTATTCGTCGGGTGTTGGGTCTGTTGTGTTCCATCCTGTGATTGAAAGCAAAGAGATGAGGGCGGTCGAGTTTACTCTTGTGTTGCACGTCCCAGAGCTCCGCAACAATCTTCTGTCTGTCCTATTTCTTACAAAACATGCTGGCTTCGTTGTCAATATAGATTCATCGCGAATGTTGTTCTCTCGTCCCCCTGGCACACCTCTCTTCATTGCCACCATTCGGAACAACGATGCCGCATTTTTGGACGGAATTACTGCCCCTGTGGTCGAACATGCCAGCCCAGCGACGTCATTGCCTCTTGATCTCGAGCTCTGGCATCGCAGGCTCGCTCATCATAATCTGTCTGGTGTGAAATCGCTCCTTCATCGCCAGCTGGTCACTGGCATGACTCTGGATGTTAAATCACAGTCTGATCCAATCTGTGAGCCATGCCTTGCAGGCAAGATGCATGCCAATCCATGTACTCCGTCAGGAACTCGCAGCACTCGTCCGCTTGAGCTTGTCCACACCGATGTCCATCAAGTGTCTCATCCCTCTGTCTCTGGTTATCGCTATTGGGTCACATTCATTGACGATTATTCGCAATATCGCTTTGTTGTCTCCATCAAGCGCAAATCCGATGTCTTCGACGCTTTTAAGACATTCAAGGCATATACTGAGACTGAGTCGGAGAGAAAGCTCAAGGCGCTGCGAGACGACAAGGGTGGCGAATATATGAGTAATGCATTCTTGGATTTCACTGCTGAATGTGGTATTTTGCGCCAACACACCACTAGGGCACGTCCACAGCAGAATGGTGTCGCTGAACGTGCCAATCGGTTGTTATCTGAGCGCATCACCTGCATGTTGCATGAATCTGGCCTCCCTACTTCGTTTTGGGGCGAAGCTTTGGCTGCTTTGGTACATGTGAGGAATCACTGTCCTACTGCTGCCAACGACAACACTACACCTTATCAGCTGTGGCATGGCCGCAAGCCAGATGTGTCCCACCTTCGTGTTTGGGGGTGTACTGCCTATGTGCATTTGCAGAAGGATCAACTATCGCCTTTGGGGTCTCACTATCAGAAATGCGTCTTCATTGGGTATCCTGATGGGTACAAGGCATGGAAGTTCTATAATCAATCCCTCTACCAAAAGGACATTGGTCTCGGAGCTTGCGGATTTCGATGAACAACACTTCTTGGCTCGTCCTCTTGCAACACCCTCGCCTGTACCATCTACTTATATGGCACCGGATCTGTCAGATGATGAAGATGTCAATGATTCGCCTGGTGCTGTAAATGGGGGGCGATCCTCTCGTCCATTCTTCAGCTCCAGCTCCACCTCCTGTACCCGGTGCTCCTATTCCTCCTGTCCCCAGATCTGTCACTCCTCCACCCCCAGTGCATGCAGTCGATCCTATCGGAATTGGAGCTCGATTGCCTGCTGGACGACGAAACCCACCTGGTCAATGGTGGAAAGTTGGATCACCTCCATTGCTGGATGCAGAGGACTCTGATG
>JBBPME010000403.1:0-18798 GCA_038090155.1 Rossbeevera pachydermis
TAAAGAGAGAGAGAGGAACATAGTGGGCGACAGAGAGAGGGGAAAGACAAGAAAATAAATGGGGGTCCCTATCGAAGGCAGAAGAGATGGAGGAACATGTTCAACAAAAAGCCGAAGCTACGGAGATTGCTCTACCCACGACGCCAGCGTTTCCGAGGTCACCGTCCACAACGCCCAAAGCGGAGCATCCAAAAATCAGAGTTTCGGTCTCTCCTCCACCTCAGACGCCCTCCCCTTCTAATATTCCTCGCTTGTCGCCGGTCCCAGATTTTGGCACGACGACTCCCGGCTCTCCTAGTTCACCTGTTAAGGATGCTGATTCAGCGTCAGCGCAAACGCCGGTCCCTGCAGCCAAAGGCTCGCCCCCGCCAGCCTCGCCTTTCGCTCTAGCACCTCGTTCTAATAACACCCGCCCGGCACGTAGTTCCCCACTTACAGGTACGCCTCTAGTTCTCGAGGGCGAAGGTGAGAAGTCTGTGCCTGTTTCAAAGCCTGCGCCACTAGGTATGGTTGTGCAACCGGCTGGACCCAAAGAAGCTTTCGGTCAGTGGACGCCCAGTCCCCCACTTGCACATCCAGGAGAAGGTGGGACATCTCTCCCTAAGATGCCTTCAGTCTTTGCTGGGGCCCCCTCTGCTGCGGTGGAGAAACCTGCATCTAACGTCTTCAGCCTTGTGAACACTCGAGCTGCAGGAGAGAAACCTAGCATCTTTGGGTCTGCGACTGTCCCTGCTGCGGGAGCGAAATCTGAACCTTTTCCTGGCGTTTTTACGCCTACGGCTACCCCAGCGACAGGAGAGAAACCTGCACCTACAATCTCTGTGTTTACGACTACCGCCGCTGCAAAACAGCCATCGGGGTTTACTTTCACAGACACAGCCCCAACTGCAACGATCGCATCGATAACTCCCTTGGTGGCCCCTTCGCCTTCCCATGCTTGGGGTTTGCCTACGAAGCCGGCGGAAGGTGCGTTTCCTACACTCAAAGCCCCGCAATCGATGTTTGGCGGACCGAGCTTGTTCGGTGCCAAGGTGGGACCATCTCCACCCTTGCCGACCTCGCCTTCGCCGTTCTTGGTACCGTCTACCTTCTCCGTCTCTTCCACTCCTAGCTCGACACCGCCCCTACCAAAGATACCGACGGCGCCCTCTCCATCACTAGAGCAGGGTATGCAGGCCGAATGTACTCTTCTTCTTGATACCATCGCCAAGGAACTACAGAATGTACGTATTTCGTTCGTCACTGTGATCCATCATTTGCCTAACGCTGGTGCTGTCTCTCTTAGCTCAGACAGCTTGCGATAGCGGCTTCTGTAAAGTTGGGGGAGCTCAAAAAGACTTCTGGCGTACCACACCACAAGGTTGATCTTGGCGATTCCCACAAGTGGGTGTTTGGTGATATCGAGGAATTCGGAAAGGTGCTGGTGGAGGTCCAGACGGACGTCAAAGAGTTGAAATTGCAGCGAGTGTCACTGCGGAAGACTTTGAAGGAGCTGGATAGCAATATGCTCAAAGGTACGTGTCCTGCGTTTTCGGAGTGCATCTTCCGATGTGACGGTTTCGTAGTCAACACGAGAAAGGAGGAGATTGTACGATTTAACAAGGCAAAGACGGACGCCGAGTTTGCAAAGGTACTCAAAATCCGGACGCTTGCCCCGGAATTTTCAGAAACCCAGTCACAGCTCCGAAAAAGCATACGGGTGAGCTTTTGAGTGTTTTTGACGGCCACTGGACCGATACTGAGTGGTCTCTCAGGTGATCAGGGACCGTGTACAGAAACTGGAGGACCACTTGCAGAGTTCGAAAAGGAGGATCAACGAACTTCGGACGGGCAGACCCGTTATAAAGCAAGTACTCCCGCGAATTTTGTATATGGTATCTTACTTTGTCACACAGACCACCTTCTCTGGATACTGTAAATCGCACGTTCCGTAACATCGGGGTTGCCATCGACCAGCAAAAGCAAGACATGTCCCGGTTGCGGCGTCGCATGGCGAAGCTTGAGATCTCGGGTGGCGTGGGTGCTCGGGGAGACCAGCTCGTCATGTCGTCCTCGTCGAGGAAACCTCTGAGTATGACATCCAATGTTGCTACTACCACCGCTGCAGCTCTGAACGCAGAGCGGTCTGCACGGCGGCTCAAGAAGGCGTTGTTAGCATCTAGAAAGCAGCCTCTGCTGAACACGACGGCCGTTGCTTCGCCCATCCCAACGTCTTTCCAGACCCCGCAAAAAGCTTCGGCGGTCCAACCGGACGTGCAAACGCCGGCCGCGAAAAGTGGATCGAGCGGGAGTGTGTTCGCCTTGCCGAGCACGCCGATGATGAGTTTCCCGTCATCGTTGCCGAGCTGGACGCCTCCTCCTGCGAGCGAGTTTGGGAGTCCGGGGACGGTGGGAGGGTCACCTCCAACGTCGGTGTTCGATGTCTCGCCGTCGGCGCGGACCTATCGGGGTGCGGTGAAGCACCACCAAAAACCGATCGTGCTGAAGAAGAATGGTAACGTGAATACGAGTCCCAGTGGCGCTACTACTGTGTCGGCGTTGGCCCCAACGCCGACACAGACACCGACGACGACGCAGCCAGCTGTCTCGTTCGAGTGGAAGCCAGTGGAGGCTGTGAAACCGGTGAAGTCGCTTCCGTTTGCGTTACGGCCTGCTGGATCGAGCTAGTGGGGTTTGGATGTTAGTAGTTCCTCTCTGATATATCATGACTGGGTCGTGTTACAACTTGTGTCCCTATGAAATGCTATGAAATCGAAGAGTCGTTACGTTACGAGCCATTGTGCTAGGATGCCAAGCAGAGTACTACTTATGCGAGGCTGTGAATATTATGTTCAGCCGCGCGATTTGCAGGATCGCCCCTGCACAAATTGCGTTCAAAGACCAACGTTCAATCACTCGCAGAGTCAGTTACGCCATCAGAGGTAACAAGGAGATACTACAGCCTGAGAGTCGGACGAGACGATGTCCGGGTAGCTAAAGTCCGATCGATCAATTAATATATGAACTCACTGCCCCGGAACCGGTGTCCCGCTAAAAGCCGAAATGCTCTTTCGCCATTTTGGAATTGTGCTGACTGTCTTCAACTGCGACGGGTAACACAACTCATCGCCTGTGTTGGCGTCGGCGTCAGCGGTCACCATGGGCCATGGGCTGATACAAAAGGTATGTTGGATTCGAGTGTCGGAGGTTCTATGAACGATGTGGCACTTACTTCCCGGCGCAAAGCAACTCGAGGTGCGGTGCGAGTTGAAGAAAACTACTGCACTGCAATGGTTCAGCTTTAGCTCTGTGGTACCAAGTAGTTTCGGGCCGTTTCAAGATCGAATATCGCTCGTCGACACAGCAACATTCCACAGTGATGTATGATGGTCTCCATACCTGATGCAGCTGTGCTCGGCGCAGCACCATTCAGACGCGGGGCCATTTCAATCCTTACGTACTGATAGGGATTATGATTATCGAAAGTCGAGACATAAAAACCATGTCCCGAGCCTCTTCCTATCAAGAACCCCCTCGCGTTCTCGTAAAACCTTGTCAAGTACCGTGCTCAAGATGAACTTGAAGAAAGAGTTCAAGGAGCTACTCCACTATCGCAACGCATACATCCTCGCGTTCTCTGCGACAGCAGGTCACATTTGCTACGGTTGGGACATCGGCTTGATAGGCGGCATCCTCGCTCTTCCCTCCTTCCAGCAGTACTTTCAACTCGAAAATGAGTCAGCGGCCTCAGTAGCTGCCTTGAGCGGGAACATTGTTTCCGTACTCCAAGCAGGTGGACTGTACGTTTCCGAGCTTCTTGTTTGTTCTTGAAAAACTTACGATGTTCACCGTCGTAGCTTCGGAGCCCTCATATCCACATGGTTTGCGAATCGCTATGGAAGGAAGCCCCCTATGGTAGCCGCCACCATTATCTTCATCATAGGAAGCGTTATGCAATCCATCGCGGGTCTTGGCAGCACCCCGGCCGTCGGCCTCCAACTTCTCTACGTTGGCCGGGTCATCGGCGGTATTGGCCTCGGCTTGGTGACTGCTATCGCACCAACCTATATATCAGAATGCGCACCGCGGGCTATTCGCGGACGTTGTACGGGCACTATCGAAGTGTCTGTCGGACTGGGAAACATGCTGGGCTGTAAGTGGATGTCATCTTGCTCGATTATTTGACAAATATTGACACATTCTAGTCTGGGTCAATTATGGCGTGGCTGTTCAGATCCCGTTCGGGCAAATACAATGGCGTATCCCGATCATCGTTCAGATCATCCCGGGTGTCCTTCTCCTCTTGTTTATGTTCTTTCAGCCGGAATCGCCTCGGTGGTTGGTCGAGAGAGGACGCTACGATGACGCTGCGAAATCGCTTGCCTACATCGCGCGCACCGATCCATCCTCCCCCGCTGTTCAAGCGACTCTTGAGGAGATCCGCGCCGATTCTGCAGGGCGACCTCAACTGAGCCTGTGGGCGCAGTTCCGCAAGATGGGCGAAAACAAGATGATCGCATACCGGTGCTTCGTCCCGCCATTCCTCACCTTCCTCCAGCAGTGGACGGGCACGAACGCAATCAACTACTACTCCCCACAGATCTTCAAATCCCTCGGAATCTCCAGCACGTCTACTTCTCTGTTCGCGACAGGGATTTACGGGGTCGTCAAATACGCCTTTTCGTTCGTCGTGCTCGCGTTCGTGATCGAGTCGTGGGGACGCAAACGGACTTTGTTCTATGGTGGACTCGCGCAGATGGTAACGATGCTCTGGATCGCCGGGTCCTCCGCCGCGCACCCCCAGCCCACGCTCTCATCCGCGTCATATGCTTCGATAGTCGCAATCTACTTGTACGGGATCGCCTTTTGCTTTGGGTGGGGCTTCACCCCGCTCGTGCTCGGGTCCGAGATAGCACCATCCCATCTTCGGCAAGGCGTCATGGCAATTACGATGGCGATGACATGGCTGTTCACATATGTGATCGCGCAGGTGACGCCTCGAATGCTAGCGACGATCGGGTGGGGGACGTATGTGGTTTTCGGAGTCGCGTGCTTCGGGATGGCGGTGTATGCGTGGGTGGGGGTGCCGGAGACGACGGGTGTACCCCTGGAAGAGGTGAAGTGGTTGTTTGAAGGACCCAGGGTATGGGTGAGATTCATCAGAGACGCACCGGGGGGACGGTGGGTGCTCAGGTGGATGAGGCTTGGCCGGGTGCCGAGCATTGGAGAAATGAAAAAGCAGGAAGAGGCGGGGGTGGTAGAAGAGGGTATAGTCGAGGGAGATGACGAGTCTCATGATAGACAGGTTGACGACGCACTGATCATATGAGCTATCATGACTGACTGGATGGGTGGGCTCTAAAACTTCTCCGCCTTCTTTCTGGTTAACCTACCACCAAAGGTGTTACGATATTGTTACGATTTAGATCCGAATAATCGGAGACGAGGATGTATGATGTTAAATTTGCTAGATTTACGACGACAGGCACTATAGGGTGCCTATTCATTCTATGATATTCAAGGATCACGTAGCCACAAATAAAAGTTATTATGACACGGGACCATCAAGCTGTCTGTATGTCCTCGTCCGTTCTGCCGGAGACGGCTTAATGCCACTTGCAAGAGCATTCACATTCTAATGCCTTAACAAGCTGCTTGATGTGTTCGAGCAAGTAGCACGTCCGGGAAAGTTTGCTGACCTGGCAATTCATTCTCAATATTGCTAATAATACATATTCATGAAAACACTCCTCATATGCGTATTCATTGACCATACGCATCCTTGAAACCATGACCTTAGTACCGTCTTATTTCCATCATAGATCTCCGGCCTGGGGGGTTCACCTTCGATTCAGCAGCAAGTAGGATGTACTAACTACAAGGTATCAACAAAATGATAACTTGAAGTAAAGGTAGACGGGAGTGCGATCGAGAGTGATCAGATTGAGGCTCTCGAGATTTGATTATGTAACACGGATGTATCCGAGACCGGAGCGACTCCATCAGACTAGGTTCGGAGGTGTTTCTCAATACTAAATTTTGGTTACATATTCGGTAAACCAAATTTCGTTCCATCGATCAGTTTTGGCTGATATCCGCCCCTGCAATACAATAGTGACATACACTGCAAAAAAGCGGGGATTGTGTGTTGAACGGATTTGCAACAGATCTCATCATCCGTGCGAGGTTCGACGCGGATTTTACCCAGGTTTGTCATCAGCAAGGATTTCACCCGGTTTCCTATATACAATAAGTTTTGTCGGAGCCTCAGAGGCGCACGTTCGATGCATGCAAACTGCTGACTTGGGGGTCGGTGGTGACACCCTGAGGATGGTAAGGCGAGGCCATCGCACCCATCACGTCAATACGATCGATGCCTCCCTTGAATATGTCCCTTCTGCCTTGGTGTGCAGTGAGCGACTACCCTCTGTATTCCTCGGTTTACGACTTCCAGCCGACACCGGGTAAGTTGGTTCTGCCATCGGGTGAACGTGAGTGTGTGATTTCGATTTCCGCATAATGCATGGCGACGATCAAGCTCGATGATGTCGTGGAAAACATGACGAGGCGCAGAGAAGTCGGGGTCGCACGGGCAGCCGTACGAGAAGCCGGTGATGCGGCGTCAGAGGAAGGGTGAGAAAGGCGGGACGAGGAGCTGATCAACTGAGCTGTCATGTCACCCCTACCGTGTAGATAGTGATGTAGATGGATTTTGCATGATTGTAGGCTTTGTGACGTATTTAGTGACCATGGTTACCGATACTACTTAGAGCCACCAATCGGATATGTAACTGTCTTCGGATCGGCTTATTGGGTTCAGGCAGATAATCGCCAAGGTGATAGATTAAGAAAGCATGCACGATCTTCTCTTGTAACCTTGTAATACATACACAACCGAGCAAGATAGTCACAAAGAACGAAATACGCGTGGTTTATCCACGGCAAAAGAGCGGATGGAGTAACAAACGCGTCGACGCGTCACAAGGGTTCCAAAGCTTACAAAGCTGGGAGGGTATAAGGTGCAAAGGAGAGGGAAAAAGCCCCAGATAAAGGAGCATCGAGTTCATACAGGCAACCAGACCTCCGATTTTTTGACCGCATTGAGTTGTCGAGAGCGCCGGGTTATGCCAGCGGCTCTTCGCTTAGCGGAGGCATGATGAGAATCAAGCCTCCTTTTGCTAGAGAATGGAGAAAAAGAACGGATCAAAACCATCGTCATAGAAAGCACACTGAAAGATGCTAACCAGTGTGAATTCGACGGGCTCGTCGGAGGAGCGGACGGTAACGTCGTGTTAATTGGAACAGGCGCGGTCGAGTAACTTGGTGTCGGGATAACCGGAACAGGTGGAGTCGAGTTGCTCGGTATTGTGCTGTTAGAAAGTGGAACGTAGGTAGGGTTTCCAAGAGTGGCAAGAACGGGAAGAGCGGTTTGGTTTGGGCCAGGGGTGGGGATGTTCACATACGAATCCTGGAAAATGTCGTCCTGAGCGCCGTCTAGGAAGTGGTAAAGATCGGTGTAGACAGGAGGGGAATATGTTCCTTCGAACATCTGGATCGAAACGCTGTAGTGAGCACTCTGGAGGAACAGATCACTATTCTCACGTTATTTTGTTCAGCCTGGAACCAATAGAAGGGCTGTTTCGCGCCGTATGTGCAGTTCCCAGGGGCTGCCTCGAGCTTTCCATTGGCTATGTCTGCGCCGCAGCGACGAGCAACTTTTGAGGTGGCGAGTCCGACGTTGGAAGTAGAATTTGTGACCCGGCATTGGAATCCGTTCATGTAGTCTGGAGGGGGATATAAGAAAAATATAAAAGGAAATAACCACGTAAGGAAAACATACTCTGCTCTCCGCCGCTGTCAGGCGAATGGATCCAAAAGAAGGCACAAGTGCACATATTATTAGGACAAGGGGGCATTCTTTCTGGGACACTGAAACCAGTGTAGCGATCCCAGACGCAGGCCTGGTTGACAGAGAATATGGTGAAGTCGGCGGGTTGGACTTGGGAGACGTCGCTTTTGTAGGCAATACCGAGGGCGCAGCCCTTGACGTCGCTTAAACCTGTCGTGTGGTATTCGGACATGGGAGAGCCTGGGCAAACGTTGTTGGGGTTGTTTTGATCTTGAATGTTGCCTCCGGGACTGCTGGCGAAGTAAGTGGTAGCACCCTTGTCGCACGCGATCTCGGCGGTGACACTGTGGCCAGCAGGGAGCTCGAAAACGTCTTCCGGGTGAGGCGGGTAATCGAGATGGCCGTGGAACCACCACTTCTGGAAGGAATAGCGCATGAGTGGGGTGACGGGGCGGTTATCGTACGAGAAGGTCTGGGTGGTGACATTGAAGCCCCACATGGCGGGAGTCCAGATGGCTGCAATGGGCGGGGATCAGCAGCGACACAGGAAAAGCGGTGAAGAGACGAACAAGCATGGCTGGCCACGAGGCGGAACGAGGAGAAGAGGGAAAGAAAGAGTACGAATATGTACATAGCTGGACCTGCCAGGTAGGAGGAGGAGAACTAGGAGGGGACAATGATCCTCTTCTCCCCAGATGGGTCCACATTTTAAGGCTGGCCACAATAATAATATTCATTCATTGTTGTAACTATACTGACGCCGTCAGCGCGATCAATAACCGCCGATTCAGGTTTCCAGGGTCGCTGAGATCCTTACGGAGATTGTTTACTAGCTGCAACGTTTCTGCAAATTCTCGAATCCATGGAATATTCAGTGGCCTCGGTCACGCCTGAGCCTACCAGAAACCAGTGCTCCACCACCGCCGCTCTCTGCGTCTTCCAACGTCAAAGCGCCCGCTGCTCAAAGCGTCGGACAGACGACCATTGTTTCCCTGATCTCGCCTGGTCCACACTTCCACATGTCCTCTCCATAAAATCTAGCTCGTTCCACTCCATGGCCCGTCATTCCATCCACCGCTCGTCTCCATTTTTACCCTATGAACGCTCGTCTGATCACCACCCCTTCTTCTGCCTTGCCAGGCAGACCCGAAAGGCCTTTTAAGTATGTTCATCCCGCCACCGCACCCGATGGCACCCTCGGATACGACCGCCCTCTCGAGAATTACTTCGACCCATCCATGGCCCCCCGCCTCCTTCCTTCAAAGCCTCCAACTAGGGTATGCACCCCGATTCTCCTTCTTTCCTCAGTGCTTCCTGATCGCTCTAATCTTAGCTTTATGACACCGTCGCGCGTGCTCATGATCACCGATTCGAGGTATCCCCGGACATGGTCGATCCTTCCTGGACTACTCCCCGCCCTCTGATCCTTCATCCACCCGAACGTCGTCGCTCCCTTGCCAAACTAACTGGTAACACCCCCGATTACATGGGCATCTCTCCCGACCAGCCTGAATGGCGTCCCCGTCGATCCCCCTACGAAGACAGACGTAGCATTGTTGGGGTGGCTCCGAACCAAGTAAACATGCTCGTCCCATACATTCCACCCATCGACACGACCCTGCCACCTCCTTCGAGAGAGTGGCTCGATGCAAGGGCAAAACAGTTCTTGGCAGATGCTCACGCTGATTTCGACAATTCTCAGCGTGATTCTAACAGCGACGTCGCCATGGATCCCACACGTTCCCTTGCTTCAGATGATACCGAGTTCTTTGAATACGACACAGATAGTACTTGCGACGGTATCGTGTGTACTGGTGTTCGCCGCGCCTCTGTCGCACAGCCCCCACAACGACCTCCTCAAACAGAAGCAGAATCGACCATTCGTGACTACGAGTATCCCTGGAACTCAGATTCAGATTCGGACACGGACACGGACATCGATATGTACGATGGTAACCCTCCCTGCACCCCTCTCAAGGGTCCTTGGATCATCCCGCGCAAACGTCCCTCCGTGATGATGGTTGACGGCAGGGAAGTCGCCAGGGACAGTGGACACCACTCCTCTGAAGATGAGGAACCTAGAAAGCGACGAAGACGGGGAAGGAAAGCCGCGTCTTCTAGGAGGGTCGCGAAGAAGCCCAAGAAACATCCGAACAATACGCCTGCGCGACAGGGTGGCGGCAAGACGACAGCTCCAGTATACTATCATCACCATTATCATCATATACTGGATTACAAGGCGGGTGCTTCCTGTGAACGTGCCCGGTCTCTACCTCCTGCCGTGCCATCTTCATCATCGTTCGGAAATGACTCTACGAGGACTTCGCGTCCGCCTGTTTCTTCCGTCACTGCCGCCACTACACAAATGAAACAGGTTCGAATTGCATCACCTTCTCTCCAGCCGCAACCCCATGACTCCTCCGTTCCCCCTCGATCTCCCAAAGTCTTTCCTTGCCTCATGAACGGCTGTGAACATATTTGTACCTCTTTGGGCGATCTCCAGAGGCACCAGCAATCTCTCCGCCATAGTCGACCATCACACTGTTGCTTGGCTTGTGGGAAGTCGTACACGCGACTGGACGCATTGAAGCGGCATTTGAACAGCAAGGCATCATGCAAGAAGGCACACGCTGCGAAACAGCTCGAAAACGGTGGAGTAGCGGAGGAAGGACTGACGGAAGCCAACTAAAAGGCGGTGTAAACAGGTCGTGTCCTCACAGATCATTCTTCTCTTGGTGAGGAAGTGGCATGCTCCTCCTCCCCTCCTCCTTTTCTACCTCGCCCCTTCCGATGCGCTTCTCGTGGAACATTCGATGCGGCGAACTTTTCTAAACAATAATAATTACAGTCAGACGAACGGCCTGCAAGTTCAGGCTGTACGTCTGGTCGATCACAATCTTCCGCTCGTTTTTCAAACACATTTTTCATTCCTTTCTATCTTTCTATCTATATCTTCTTTTCAGTAGGGTTCCATACACCTCATTCAATACACACATCCTGTCCTTACAATGTCGTATATAGTGCGTTTCCTAATACGGCGTAGCGCATGTGCTTAAAGGCTATTTTCCTCATTTGACAAATTGTGACTAGTACAATAAAGCACAGTATGTGCCACAATGCCGCTACTTACGCCGTGAAACGACCGACGATTGTATCCAAAGTACCACCAGGTCTTTTGAGGGACCGCCCATTGATTGGGGCCGAGACCCAGGCCGGACGGAGAGTACCCGGGAATGCAATTGTTCCAGTTTTGAAGTCATTGACAATCGTCAAAACAAAAGGGTTACTGACAATCTGTGGCCTCGAGCTCGTACCTTTTTTTCTGTGATCGTTCCTCAACTTCATCGTTACCACCAACGTAACCCACAAATGTAGAAATAACTGAATGCTTATCGCAAACTTCAACAGAGTACATAGTGTCTATCACCTTGACGACGTCAGGAGTCACCGCTCGATCCCCGGCGCACCTTGTGCCATTCCTTCCATTTACCTTGTAGTTCCACGCGGGTCTTTCATTCTTGTCATTTCCTTTGCCCTTTCCCTGCGACGGTGATTACAACGGGTCAGCTCCTTCTTCAATGAACGCCCGAAGAAGCTGCAGTCTGCGAAGTCCCTGGATACCACCTGCCAGTGGCACGGAGCCCGTCGAATCGACAATGTTCATTCGCTTCCTTTTCTCATCCGTTAGATGGCCGTCGTGCGTGATACAGTTGTGCCTTCGTCAATCCTGACCGAATGACTACGCGTTTTCCGAGTTCCCCGAGTTTATGTGAATTCCAAGGAAACGCCCGACGGGCTCTTCGGGGGGTGCCCATGGGCGTTGATATGGACATGTATACGTGCATGGGGCTCATGAGGGTTGTTCCTCGGCAGCAAGCTCCATACTGGAATGGATCGTCTCCGGTTGCCAGCGACTCATGATGTACGGCCGCGTTTCCACCGCCAACTCGGCGGAATAGGTCTGTCAATGTATACTTCAGCGTTGCAACCTGCTCGGACTTCACTCACTGGCAACCACCAAAATTCGTCGCATTCGCCAACATGCCAGCCGTGGCGGCGGCCCACATGATCAGCTCGTCGCCGTCCTGCTGCTTTACCTGCCCAACGCATGGTTTATACCCTTGGACCCTACTCCGCCTTCTCCTTCGATTCCTCGATCATCATCTGCACCTCCCTTTCGCCCAAGTACCCGCTATTACCAATCCCACGGCCTTTTAACAGCTATTTCACATCCGTGACTCCGTGAGTACCCCACTCTATACTCCACCGTTCCGACGCTCGCAGCTTCTCAGACCACATACGTCACTTACTAGCGTCCTCGGCGCGACCATGCACATACCCCTACCCCGAATGCCATGACGCCCGACCGGAAGTGGGACGACGCAATTCCGGACCGGAGACGCCGCGCGAACACGAAGGGGGGCCGTCTACAATACCCAAAATGCCGTACAGGCAGATCACGAAGATCGTGAAGTTGAACGTGACGATGCCGTACATATGCCGGTTGCGAACATGAACTGGCTTCGTACTCGAGTAGCTGATTGCGGGTCGGTGCAGTCCATGTACTTGTGCACGCTGTTGTCCTGACCCTTTTTTTTGTTCGAGGTGATTCGTACTTGAAGTGCATCGAGACGAGAAAGGGGCCGCATCAGTAATTTGTGCATGGACTTATCCAGCCTTATCCGGAACTTTTCGGCAATTTTTTGGCAATTTTTCCCATTGAGTCGCAAGGTCGCGCAAGTCGATTAAGGCCACTCGTTTTCTTGAATCCGACTTGTGCGACAATTTTATTGCCCTTTGCACACTTGGGACGGAGTGCCTCAATTGGAAAAAGTGGAAAAAGTGGCTCAAGGCGCACAATATCATTGATTGAAAACTGCACTTTTCGCACTTGGGAAGACACATTTCAATGGCAAAAAGGGGGTAAAAGTGACTCAAGACGAGCCATATCGTCCGTTGGAGAAATTAAATGGGTACGAAAAGGGGTACGAAAAGGGGTAGGGTAATCAAAGCGGTCGAAAATCTGAAAATGTGGCAAAAGATGGATAACAACGGGAGCCCGCACGGCAGTGCAGTGCGGCCACTGCCAGTGCTACGTGACTTGGATTTGCTCAGCCGTATGGACGAGTAGATTAGATCTAGAGAATGGTCAGTTTCTGATACTAGTACGGACCACGTTTCCAAAAGAAATACCCAAGTAACACGCGCGGATCAACGGTATCGGCATCGGAGGGGCTAGAGCTAGTCGGACCACGGTCAAGCAGTGCATACGCACAGGAAATGATGTCGGCAGTGTTTTTGGAACCTTTCTTCGTGACCGAGATAGCATATGATTGTGTTTCGCTGCCCCAGTTAGCCATTGAGAACATTGATATTCCTTTGCTCATGTTGCCTGTTGCCTTGTTGAGTGTCTTCGGCAATGTGATCTTTCCCTTCTTATCGGCCATCTCCTTCACGGCATCCTGCACGTCGATGATCCCATCACGAACAAGGGTGAATGCGTGCTCGAGCTTTGATAACAAAAGAGTCAGTACATCAGACCAAGTGTCACAAGAAAGTTTTACTGCAGTGGCTGCGAGGGCAACAGTACATTCCATGCCGTTGCCTTTTTTCAGCTTTGCCGTTTCTAAAGATTTGACGTCAACAGCACTGATCGTCTTGCTCAAATGTGCGGTTGAGATGAGTTTCAGGATGAATTCCGAACGAAAGTTGCGAGCAGGATCCAGTTTGTCACAGTCTTCATGCGTGAATGGGAACTGAGGGGGTAAAATAAAGTGCTTGGCAATGTCTCGGATTGCGGCATTAGAGCCCGCTGAATCTGGATTACCCTTGATGATCTCCCAGAAGAAATGGGTGATCATTACAAGCACGGTGGATCCGAATCTGCTGCACCACTCGAGCAGACGCTGCCAAGCCTATCCATGTTTCAGTGAAGGACAATGAGAGGATCAGAAAAAGGAAGGAGGGCAATAACGTACAATGCCGAACACTGCACCGTGAATCGTTACCTTGTACTGAACGTTCAGGTAGACGACAGTGAATATTTCCTGGAATGCCACAGCCAGGGTCTCATCGGGAATCGACCAAATGTTTGGTTGTCCCCCTGCCCAGAGAATAATGGTGTCCATGAATGCGTTGGTCCATTTGTGGTCCGCAGGAATAGAAAGGTCACTATTTTGTAGTCGCTGCGGGACTTGGACTCAGTGGCCTCAGTGTGAGTCTTTTTTGTGTCGAGAGCATCCATCGAAGTCACAGTAGTGCTCGTTTCGACCTGAGACTCTTTGCCCAACTCCATCTTGGTCTTCTTAATCACTGGCTGATTATCTCCGACGGCTGTGACACTGACCAACATCTGGTGGATGTAAACCGAGTAAAAATGTGTCGCGATATGAAAGAAAACTGACTGTGGGACTCACCGACATCGTGGTTCGCATCTCTTGTGTCATGCCAGTATCAACCTGCATGGTATTGTCAATCGTTTCATCGTCTTCGGGCTCCTTGTCCGGAACGATCTCCTCGATCTTGCTTTTGCCAGCCGAGGGAATACGAGCCTTCGAGCCCCACCTAGGCGGACCCAAGTCCTGACTAGCCTCAAACTCAGGCTCGACACTGTAGGGACTGGACTCAGAAGGCCACCAAGGCAGAATCTGACTACCATCCTCAACCTCGACATCACTCAGGTCGTCGACACTAGATTGTACTTTGACCTACTAGGATGGTCAATTCAGTGAGTATCTTTGTGATTGAAGTATTAGGTACACACCAGTGCAATGTTGTCATTTGGCGTTCGCTCTCTGTTCTTGAAAGGCACTGTCTCTTCCTCTATGTCGGAATCGAGGTCAAACCCACCAAATTTGGTCGTGATACTGGTGTCTGATGTAGTCAAATACTGAGTGCTACTGCCAGTGGTAGTGCCAGCAATCAGGCTCGGGGTAGCGAGTTTTGTAGACTGACTAGACGGAGTGCCAGATGCAGATGGATTATGAGTATTCGTGGAACTCTTTGAAAGCATTTTCTCGTGGACGTTGGTAGCCCAACCCTTGATGACTCCAGAGAGTGACTTCTTCCTGTTAGATTCATAGTCAGAAATCAATAAATTGATGAACCACAGTGTTGACTCGTTGAGAAGTAACAATGACAGGGTGATGTGAGACACGCGAGTACCCACTTTAGAGAATATTGTGACAAGTTTGGTTCCTCATCTAATCTGCATGAGGCTTTGGCCGCATTCCCAGCACTGTCTGTGATAATCTTGCTAGCTTCATTGATCTTGACCTTGAGCGATGCCTTCGGCATCCTCTTTGGTTTCATCCTTGTGGATGCAACTTGCACATTAGACTCTGATCCTTGCTGCCTGTGGGTATGAAGATAGTGAGTTATTGTTTCCTTGCAGAAATGCTGTTACTGACCTTGCTCTACCGCCGTATTGACCAATGCATCAGCAAATACCTGATTTACCATGACGACACTATTACTGTGCTGACCTTGCACAGCCCGGGACCTTTCTGTACTCTTGTGACCGCTGTGACATGCTGTGCGGCACTGCACAACTCTTTTGGGATTTGCTGATGACTTCGGACTCCGGTGTATGTAGTGATGAAGTGCACCGTGGTTCATTATCCGAGCCTCAGTTGATCTAACCTCCTCCACTACATGATCTGGGAATACGACTCGAAAAGCGTAGTGCATTGGTCGTACTCACAGTCATCGATTGATCACTCGGAAGACGGGCCGGGAGTCAATTTACTACTTATCGTAACGAAACAGGGGCCGCACACTTTCCCGGAGACCCCGAGCGCAATATAAGGCAAAACAGGGACAGTTACTAGCAGAATTCACAGGCTTTTGCTGTCTGGCCAATCGCAAAAACGATCATTTTACGTTTCGAGGCTGTTTTCTCGAAGGTCGGCGCAACACGTTGCCTAGTTTCTCATGGATGACGCTCGCCTCCGGTCATCACCTGAATCGCGGTGCAGCTCTGATTTGTGTATATGGACACCAGCGCCCACCAACTGTCACTTTTGGTCTCCCTTCGCGCTCTCAACTTTGTCGCAGCGCGCTAATCCCATTTCTACATCCCATGTCCTACGGCCAGCTGGAGTCGATCAGGTTATACGACTATGCAGGAGGTATGCAGTTCAAATCTGCTTGTATGGCATCTCTGATACCCAGTCTCTAGTCATGATGATGAGTGCTGTTGGATATGATTACGGTGCGTACTAGGGATTCCATGCAACCTTATTATTTTGTTCCGAAATAACAAACCATCATCGGAATTCCAGTCCTCACTTTTCCAAGCGAGGCAGGTCGCTTTTCCCATCTTTTCTCGTACCAGTCGCTGATGAGTCGTAAAGATAGACTATGTTTGGGTTGGTTCAAGTTGCAGGCGCTCGCAAAGTCCTGCGTCTCTGACGGTGATGCCACAGTGCAGAAATTGGACTTGGATATCTACGTTGTTTGTTGTAGTGCGTATCGGTCCTCACCAAGCGGACTGCTCCATGGAATTCGAAACTGAATCAGACTGATCGTTCCAGATTCGTTGGAGCGGTATTTTCTGGATCACGTGAGCTTATCATTCCGTCCAGGCACGCTCGATTTCATTGCTGACTTCGAATTCGTTCTTAAGTACATCCGGACTTAGTATGTATATTTGCATTGGCTCCAGGCTACCATTAAGTTCACTTTCAGATCATAGTCATCTTCTACCTGGCCCTGTCAATGTCGGTTTCTCGCTTGAAAAACCATCAAATCATTGTTAATATTGCGATGCAACAGGTGTAAGATACTGTTTTGTAGGGCTACTGTTGTATTAACAGCCGAACAGATGTGAGTCCATCGTTTAGTCACTGTCAGTACCTAGATAAGATGCTGATGCCATTTTAAAGGTACCGCGATAACTGTAGCACATTTCTGGGCATACGCCCTCTTCATAGCCGCCGCCGATTGTGAGCTGCCTCCTGGACTTCACGCATTCCTGCATTCTAAGTTAAGCTACAAGTGGTGATGATTTGGCGTGTGTATGCCATGTGGAATCATTGCAAGACAGTCCTTTGCACCCTTTTGTTCATTTATGTGATACAAGTACTTGTCACTTGTGTTTTCGATGGAATTTACGAGTTTCCCGGTAGGACACTATCAGGTATATTTGTAGTCCAGTCCCGTCCTCCTACTCACCCTTTTTGTGTTCAGTGAAAGTGAAACAGGTGCCCGGATTTGGCGCATATTGCACCTACCAGGATGACATGTTCCCCTATCGTGTGATATATAGGGCAATCCCCCGATTTGTTCTCGGGACGGCGTTACTGACGCTTGCTATCATTCCGCCGGTGGCCCAGGCAGTCCAGATGTACGGAGCGACGAAACAATGGAGAACGAAGCAATCCACTGTGAAGCTATTGGTGAGGGAAGGCACTGTTTACTTTGTTGTGTACGTTTCTCTTAGCTCTCTCTCTTCTTCGTCCATACCTCTCGAAACTGCACAAAAACTCAGATGCTCACACCTGAACAAGGAATTTACTCTTTAATATTCTCGGGGTTCTCAATCCCAAGTCCCAAGTCCTTAAAAACACAATGTACTTCCTCAACTATGTTTGTTATTCGCTTTCCTGCGCGATCATGCCTCGATTCATCATCGGTATACGACGATTCTATGATCGTGACCATCGGAACCAATGGAGAGGGATCGATAGCGGATTTGGGTTACCACGAACAATTACCATCTTAGACATCCCTAATTCTGCGATCGCATTCGCAGGTTACGATGTTGGTACCAGAAATCCGGACGTGGTGGGTGTGGACATAGAAACCGTGGAGGGGATTCAGCTCAGTGCGGTCAGACATATCCATATCGAAGGCTAGAATTAAATTTGAAGTAATAGAGATACATATACATTCGAGATAATCAACCTGGACTTTGCACCATTTTACTTCGCGTCTTAATTTCTCTCGAGTAGCGGACTACGAAATGTGCGACCGTTGGAAATAAGGTTTGGCGGTTACAAGCTAGGCGCCTGCGAGTAGCCGAGGCACGAGGCAAGCGCAGGATGTAGTCTGTGCGCGAGAAGCGAAGCGGCCGGCGTCTTTTTTCTCTCGTTCTCCTCACTCCTACAGTAGTCACTCCGTCTTAGCATTCAATAGTCTTTGATACATTCATTTTTCGCATCCCTCAATCCCTCCAGTCTTTACTCGGTTCCACCACCATGCCCCCACAGCAAAACCCTTACGAAGCTCAACCGCTGGACCACAATGCTCAAGTCTTCGAAGTCACATGCCAATGCCTAGTAGACAGATACGCAATCACGCACGAAGATGCCGTGCAACAGCTTTTAGACACCTGGCACGATCTCAACTGCGTTGCCTGCCAAGAATGGGACAACCACCAAACCCAGATAGCAGAACAATGGCAAGTTGATGAAGAACAAGAGTGAGAAGACCAGGAAGAACACCATTGTCGCCAGCGAGAAGAGGAAGACGAGGTGCATAAGGAGGATAGGAAGAAGAATCGCACCAAGTTCCTTCCATACACCAATGTCCTGCCACCATCTAGTTGGCATCTACCTTACCCATCATGCCCTCGCCACTAGCGCTATGCAAACTAGGAAAAGGAGAGTATGTGGAACTGTACTTCTTTACCAACAGAGGCCTGGCGGATGCACAAGACTTTGCACACTCCGTGGACAATGATGCCTTTGCCCTAATGCCAGACGAAAATGGCTCACACTCCTTCGTCTCCATTGCTGCAGCCAAAGCCAAGTGGTCTATCATTCCAGACAAAGATCTCTTCTGGACTCAGATCAATGAAGCCCTCCACCACATGCTCTGTTACACTTGGTCCAGGTAGGAACGAGCATAGCCTCTGGGTGTTACGATTCATATGGACCCCAATCTCTTTTCTTTCTTACCTCTTCCTTCCGCTCCCTATGTCTATCTCCCCATCACCGCTTTTATGTAACCTTTAGTCATCCACAGCT
>JBBPME010000404.1:0-18794 GCA_038090155.1 Rossbeevera pachydermis
TGATCCTCAAGACTCTCTCAGCCCTTGCCCCTCGCTCCAAGACCTTCTTCTCGAGGCTACACTCGTTCCAACCCGGACCAAGTGTAACACGATGAGTCATGCTGACTACGGATGAGTTATATAAAGGAAATGATGACTAAGTGATGGGTTAAGGGTATTATGTCATCATAGAAGAAAGAAAAGGTCAGAGCGTGGTTCGAACGCAGAGACTCGGTAGTCCGTAGTGAGAAAAAGAGAAAGAAATGAACGAGTCGTAACATATAGTATATAAGTAGGATAGTTAGCAGGATGTTTCCCCATTCTATTCTTGTCGAATCACGCATAGACAGTCTCCTTTGTTCTCTAGTACTCTTTATTCATTCCTTGGTTCTTGTATCAAAGTGTGGCAGTTGGCGCTGTATAGTGTCTAGGCTCGCTCAACAATCATGGTACATAGCTTTACATCTCATGGCGTATACATGGTCACTTTAGGGTAGACATAGTTACATGGTCTGTGCATAGCCCTCAATAGTATAAATACAGGACACTTGTGAGCTAGACACCCCAGTCTAGTTCTCTTTTTACTTTCACGCATCTAGTATCCTGTCCAAGGTGATCTAGCTTGTCTGATAGACTTGAGTGTAGGTGACTAAGCAAGTCTATCATTTTACCTTCGAGCTCATTGTCTTTGTGACTATTGATTGGTGCATTTCGTTGCACATATCCCCCTTTTCCACTTTACCCCATCTTAGGGTTACCTCAATTTCTCATCGCCAGCGTTCGCAACAGCTTGCCTCAACTGTGATGTGTGGACCACACTGCCAGGCACTGTCGGAATTCCGGTTGGCTTTGGTGGAGTTATAAATAGTACATACGCTCGGCTATGACATTTCCTCCAGGGTCATGTGATTTGGTTCACACACCATTGAGATAGATTCATTTTAAAACAACTATGTCATGGAAAGGGTTTCCGAGCTTTTGAATTTATGAGGGTATTTGGATATTATCAGTACTTGGTATAGCCTCCTTTTGCTTCAGCACTGCCTGAACCCTCCTAGGCATACTCTCAATCAGTTTCTGACACTCCTCCACTGGTATCTTCTCCCACTCCACCTGAACTCTGTTCCACAATTCATGAATCCCATTAGAAGGATTTTCATACTCTGCAAGCCTTCTTTTAAGCCATCCCCAGAGATGTTCTATAGGATTCAGGTCAGGAGACTATGCAGGCCAACCCATAGTGTTAAATTCCTGCTTCTCTAGCCACTCCTTGACCTTCTTGCAGGTGTGCTTAGGGTCATTGTCTTGCTGAAAGATGGTGTCAGGAGGATTGAAACCATAATACTCCAGTGTCTGCTGGAGTTCATCCTTCAAAATCTGAAGGTAGAGGTCCCCATCCATCCTACCATCAATCTTGGAGGCAAATCCAACTCCCTCCCAAGTCATACAACCCCACATCATCAAAGATCCTCCTCCAAACTTGAGGATTCCATCTACCAGCCTATCACTAAGCCCCTCACCTGATCTTTTCCAAGCCCACTTACACCCATCTGACCCTAGGCGATTGATTTTGGTCTCATCAGACCATATGACCTGCTTCCAGTCCTCTATAGTCCAATCCTTGTGAGCATAAGCAAAATCTACATGAGCCTTGCAATGCCTAGCAGAGCGAAGAGTGCATTTGGACTTCACTACAGCCTTCATACCAGATTTCTTCAAATGAAAACAAACTGTACTGTCAGAGAGTGGCTCATTAATGACATTGGACAGAGCTTTGGTCACTTAGACAGCATTTTCAGCTCTACCAGAGGTGATAAGGTATTGGGCATAGCAAATGTTGGCAGGGGAAAGCTTGGAAGGACAACCTCCAATAGCTCTGGAAAGGGTAGAACACTTCTTGGAGCGAAGTTTGGATATAGTGGAAGGACTGACACCAGTTTTCTTGGCAATTGCTTCCCCGGAATGACTAGCATCAAGCAAAGAAAGGATGGTGCTTTGCTGAGTGAGAGAGAGGGATTTAACCATGATTGAAGTTGGAAAATAAGAAGTGTGTGAACTATTTTAAACTCAGATATGCTATTTATATGTAAATATTTGTTTGTATTGACAAACAATAACAAAGAATCAATGATTTGACTAAGATGCTAGTCATCATTTCAAAAGCTCAGAAGCCCTTTCCATGACATGGTTGTCTTAAAATAGATCTATCTCAATGGTGTGTGAACCAAATCACATGCCCCTGGGGGCAATGTCATAGCTATGAGTATGTGCTATTTATGACTCCACCAAAACCAAACGAAATTCCCACAGTGCCTGGCAGTGTGCTCCACACATCATAGTTGAGGCAAATATGGAAAGGATTTCCGAGGTCACTGTATGTTCTGCCCATCTGGTGGGGTTGTCATGGCAGTAGATGCAGAGGAACATCTCTACCTCCTGGTTAACTCACTCGGTTTCATCATCAGTTTGAGAATGGTAAGCAGTGAACAGGAAGAGGGTGTATCTGATGAGTTTTGCGAGTTCCTCAGTGAAGGCAGAGGTGAACTGGTGGCCACAATCCGAGATGATTTTGTCATAGAGGCCAAACCAGGTGTAGACCTTATGAGAGAAAAGATTGGCTATTTCTTCCACAGTGACAGTTTTTGTTATGATTCATATGGACCCCATTTCTTTCTTGTTTTTTCTTTCTCTCTTTCGTCCTCTATGTTTCTCTCTTTCTATCACCACTTCCATGTATACTTAGTCATCCACAGCTTCTTATTGTTGTTCCTTACTGCGGATTACCTACACCTTCCATTGTATTCCATAGAGTTCTATGGCACCATTTTATTAACCAATCATCTCAGTTCTTATTGTTCCTTTTCCTACTTATAAGCAATCCCCATTGCTCTTAGTTTTATCTAACCTTGACCCCCTCAAGTATCCCCTAGATACGTCTTGGAATATATCCTTTGCTCCTTGAACTCTCTGTGTGACTTCATTCTGCACTTGAAAGGACACTTCCACCCTTAAAAGCTCTATCCAAGCTTTATAAGGTTGTCTTTGTTGCTCTCAGCACTTAACCTTTAATCCCTTGATTCTCAAAAAACCTTGTCATCTTGATCCTCAAGACTCCCTTAGTCCCCTTAGTCCTTCATCATCTTGATCCCTCATCTCTCAAGACTCTCTGCCCTTGTCTCTGACTCCAAGACCTTCTTCTCGAGGCTACACTCATTCCTACCTGGACCAAGTGTAACAGTTTTCATGGTAGGACAAAGAATCACCTCCTTAGTAAGACCATGGTTGACCATGACCAACAGATAATCAAAGCCATCTGAAAGAGGGAGGTCAGTGATCAGGTCACAGGAAACCTGTTGGAAGGGGCGAGAGCAGAAGGAGGCAATGGAGTTGAGTGGAGAGGTGGTGGGATGGGTGTTGACCTTGTTTTGCTGGCAGGTAGCACAGCCTTCAACATACTTCCGGACAAAGTGGGCTAGGCCAGGCCACCAGAACTCCAAGGCAACCAGCTGACATGTTTTGAGGTATTCAGGGTGTCCAGCTGAAAGATGATCATGAAAACAAGCTACAATGGATTGGTGCAGCTGGAGATCATTGGAGACATAAACTCATTCTTGGTAGGTGAGGATTCCAGCATTAAATTGCCAGTTAGAGAGGTGAGAGTGGAACTTGGAGGGTAGGTCACCTTCAATAGCATAAAGGGAGTCCAGGACAAGGGGGTCGGAGGAGGAGGAGAGGGCAATCTTGTCTGAGAGGGCAGAATTGATAAGATTCACAAAGAGTGAGGGGGGGAGGAGGGTGACATCATCATTGTCTGTATCACAGTCAGGGATGAGGTCTGGTCAATGAGATAAGGCATCTGGAGCTGCAAGGAGTTTTCCAGGAACATGAATAAGCTTGAGATCAAAGTCTGTGATATCCAGGAGCCAGCAAGCTTGTCAACAATTTAACTTTTGGGGTTGACAGAAGCAGGTTCTTGTTGAAGGCAACCTTGATCGCAAAGACTAGGCACCTCAACTAAAGACAAGAGTAGGATGGAGGGAACTGATTAGAGGGAATCCAACCAGAACAAGACTGGCTTATTTGGTTGCTGCATTCAAGTATTTATACTACAGATACATGTGCACAGACCAAGCTGTGTCTGACACTATCTACTATATAAGGATAAACGGTTCTCACAAGTGTGAGAGAAAGAAGATGTGAAGTGAGGCTGTACAAAATGTAAGAGAAGCCGAGCGGAAATGAAAAGAAGCTGGCCTTATGTGAAACATGTGCCAGGTTCTAGACCATGACATCATTGATAAGATAAAGGGATAAGCGCGCTGATAAGATGTGATTGATTAGATTGGCGCTGTGATAAGATAAGGTAAGAGATAGTGAAGTGAGATTTGCAACAGTACCTCCCTTCTAAGCCTGAGATTCCAGATCAGGCAGAGATTCAGTCGAGCTGTTCGTCAGATTCTCATAAGGCGAGAAGAGTGAATCAAATACTTCATGGACCATCCGTAGTTTCCGAGGAGTGTTAGGATGAGATGCATGGAACTTTTTTATAGCATCCTGTGCATTTTTCAGGGCGGAGGCTGGCTCCCAAGTGTGGTTGTCTTTTTCATATCTTTTCCAATGGACAAGATACTGGAATCTGTGACTGATAGGACAAGAATCAATGATATAGTCGACTTTGTATTCCTCAACTCCTTCATTGTTGACTTGCAATGGTCCTGGCTTGTAGGATGGTTGTCCTTTCAAAGGTTTAACATAGGGCTTCACACGGGAGGTATTCACCATGGGATGCATTCGATTAGACTTCAGCAGCAACAGTTTTACTGTGTTTGATTCTTTCTGCTCCAATACCTGATAGGGGCCAATCCATCTTTCTGATAATTTAGGCGATGGTCATTCAAATCCCAGATCCAAGTGAGATGTAGATAACCAGACAAGATCTCCAATTTTGCATTCAGGGGCTGCACGACAGTTCTTATTTCCTTGGGATTTGATCCATGCTGTTACACTTGGTCCAGGTAGGAATGAGCGTAGCCTCTGTGAATCATGGGGTTAAGGGTATTGTCTAGGTAGATGACTGAAGGACAAGATATTGTCGTGATCTGGTGTTATGATGAGAGACAAGGATGCTGTCAAGGATGACAGCCGCAGGTATCACTTGATCGAATGTCGAGGTGAAGGTTACTCAATCAAGTGAAGAGTAACGAGATGAGGGATGAAGAGAGCGTCCACTCAAAAGTAGGATGAGGACTTCCAGAGATCTTCCCACTGAAGGGTTGTTGAGGGATGGGCTAGATTGCAGAAGGTACCAAAGTACAAGGGAGTACAGAGGAGATCTAGCTTAGGGACTATGGGAAGTATGGATGGGTTTATATAGTACAAGGAAGGAAGGATTAAGTAATCAGATGGATCACCATGGAATGTGGTGGAAGAATGATGAGTAATCTGCAGTGCAGAAGGTGAGTCAGAATGACTGCAGATGAGTAATGGTTACAAATAAAATGAGTCATGATGAGTCATGCTGAGTGCAGATGAGGCATATGAAGGAATGATGACTAAGGTAGATGAGTAATGGGTATATTAGTCATTGAAGAAAAAGAAATGGTCAGAACATGGTTCGAATGCAGAAACTTGGTAGTCTGTAGTGAGAATAAGAAAAGAAACAAGTAAATCATAACACATGCTCTGGTTTTCTCCAGTGCTGCCTTAGCCTGAGTGAGAGATGACTTCATAGAAGTCGCAAACATATTGGCTGCGGGTGCTTTAGCAACCCTAGGCTCAAAGCCCAATCTTGGCTCAAACATCTTTGTCAAATGAAATGGTGCAAAGCCTGTTGCAGAGAATTGAGTGTTATTTATATTGAACTGGGCGATGACAAGCCATTCAGCCCATTGATCTTGTTTTTCGGCTATGAACTGTTACACTTGGTCCAGGTAGGAACAAGTGTAGCCTCGAGAAGAAGGTCTTGGAGTGAAGGACAAGGGCAAAGGGTCTTGAGGGATGAGGGATCAAGACGATGAAGGACTAAGGGGACTAAGGAAGTCTTGAGGATCGAGGGGATCAAGACGACAAGATTCTTCGAGGGTTGAGGGATCGAAGACTAAGATCTGAGAGTGACAAAGACAACTTTTAGAGCTTGGATAGAGCTTAAGAGTTGAAGCCTCCTTTCAAATGCAGGACAAGGTCACACAGAGGTTTCAAGGGACAGAGGATATATTCCAAGATGTATCTAGGGGATACTCGAGGAGGTCAAGGTTAAGGAGAACTAAGAGCAATGGAGAATCACTTATAAGTAAAGAAAGAACAATGAGAAGTAATGTGATTGGTCAACAATAGGTAATCCGTAGTAAGGAATAAGAAGCTGGGGATGACTAAATGTACATGCAAGTGGTGAGGGACTTGGAAGTAGAAGAACAAGGAAAAGAAAAGAAATAAGGGGTCTGTATGAATCGTAACATGAACAGGCAGAGATACTGCTGAAGTTTTCTATTTATACACTCTGTTTGTCCATCTGTCTGGGGGTGATATGCAGGGGACATTTTTCTCTCAATAGTCAACATTTGACATAAATCTTTCATTACTTGTGATGAGAACTGTGGTCCATGATATGATACAATTGAATCAGGCAAGCCATGGTGTTTCCAGATGTAATCTTGGTATAGCTCTGCTGTTCTGATAGACATAACTGTTTTATGAGTAGGCACAAAGGCCACCTGTTATGTTTCATCATTTCTTTTTCTTTCTTCACTTGTTCTCACTACAGACTATCAAGTCACTGCGTTTGAACCATGCCTTGACCAGTTCTTTTCTTCAATGACTAATATACCCTTACTAATCTACCTTAGTCATCATTCCCTCATATGACTCATCTGCAGTCAGCATAACTCATCATGACTGTTACAACTTGCCCCTATAGACCCTACTCTTTTTCTTTTTCTGTTTCTTTCCCACTTTGTTAATGCTTATCACTATGCCTTTCTCTTATCAGTCATTTACTCACAATACTTTAGTCATCTGCAGTCTTCATGACTCATCCATAAACTGCAGATCACTAATTCCCCTTACTCATGCTTACTCACCTTGTTTCATCATTTGCTTAATGTATTCTTCCTTATCCGCAGTCTTCATGACTCATTCTTACTGTGGCTGACTCACTCCCTTCTGTAATGTTCCATGACATTCCATCCCCTTAGTATATAATCCCTAGACACTCGCCCTTGTAACCCTAAGCTTGAGCTACTCAATACTCTTGAATATACTTGCTCTTAGCCCACTCACTGAATGTGTGCTCTCCTCCCTTAGTCCTTTGTCGTTCTGAGGCCTCCCCCTCTATTACAAACCTCATCCTCGGTAATCTAACTTTGCCCTAACCCTAGTTCCTGGTCCCCAATACGGAACCCCAACCAGAAGCCCTGTCTCTTGATTCGGAACCCTAGCTATCCCTTGTCTTCATTCGCTTTAGCACGTGCTTACTTATATTCTTCATAGATGCTCACTTCCTAGTATTATTGGCCTTCTTAGCACCTTCACTGCCTTAGCACCCTTGCTGACTAATCATTGGCATTGCCCCATAGTCTGGACCTTCCCTTTCACCCTTCACATTGTCACATTGACATCATGGTCCAGACTCTTATTGCTTATCTATGATGTCATGGTCTAGCCCGCCTCATGGCTACCTCGCATCTTTCATCTCTGTCTTTATTAACTTCTATTGTTCTAGACTGCCTCATGTATTGCCTCATGGCATACTTCTTGCATGGCCCTGCCTCATTGTTGCATCATGGTACATAGCCTTATGCCTCACTGCATACACATGGTCACTTTAGGGTAGACATAGATACATGGTCTGAGCGCATAGCTTGATAGTATAAATACATGTACCCTTGAGAGCTAGGCTCTCCAGTCTAGTTCTTGTCCCCTTAGGTGTAGCTTGTGTGTGCTGTATAGTGGTGCCACTGCCATCCCTTGGATAGGAATAGGTGACTAGAGAGTTTTCACCTTTATCTTCGAGTTCTACTCATCATTGAGCGCCCTAACAGGCTGCCACCGTCCCTTCTTCTTGATACAACCCGACTTTAGAGTTATCTTGATAGCTACACCCAAGTGTTGCTACACTCTCTGAACTTCCTAGTCCTTCATCGTCCAAAAGCCTTCCCCTTCAGACTCCCTTGTCAAGTCTTCTTGTTATGCTTCATGGTGAAGCTCTCGAAGCACCCCTAGCCCTTCGTTGTTCCAAGGCCTCCCCTTCAAACTCCTTAGCCCTTCGTCATCCTTTGGTGCTTACCTCCAGACTCCCAACCCTTGACCCTAGTACCCATCGAGTCTACAACCAACCCTACCCAGGCCAGTCGTAACAATGACTCACTTTATTTGTAATTCTTACTCATCTGCAGTCATTCTGACTCATCTTCACTACTGTGGATTACTCATCTTCCTTCTCTCATGTTCCATGACATTCCATCTGCTGATTCAGCTTCATTTCCCTTGTACTATATAAACCAATTCATACCTTCTGTCTTCCCTTTGGTGGAAAGAACCTCTGGAAGTCCTCGTCCTACTTTTGAGTGGATGCTCTCTTCATTCCTCATCTCATAATGCTTCACTAGATTGTGTTACCTTCGCTGCGACATTTGATCGAGTGATACCTGCAGCCGTCTCTCAACAGCATCTCTTGTCTATCGTCACGATACTTGATCCTGACAATATCCTTGTCCTTAGGTCGTCTACCTAGATGATACCCTTGACCCTTGACTCACAGAGGCTACGCTCATTCCTACCTGGACCAAGCATAACACCACCTCTTTGGAGAAGCGATCTGCGATCACTAGGATTGCATCGAAACCATGACTAGCCAGTAATTCCATGACATAATCAACAGATATGTCCTTCTAGGGACCTTTGGGTAATGGCAGCAGTTTGGTGAGTCCAGCCGTTGCTTGAGTAGTTGGCTTCATTCGTGCACATTGTGTGCAAGCCTTGTAATACTCGATGATCTCAGATCTCATGGCTGGCCAAGTGTAGTAGCGTTGAACAAGTTCTATGGTTTTGTCAGCCCCTTTGTGTCTGGAAAGGGGGTGATCATGATATTGCACCAGCACATCTAGCTGATACTGCATCAGGTCCCAGATCTTATCTCCATACATCCAGAGATCCAGTTTTCTTGTACATCCATCAGGGTTATTTATTTCCTGATGGGCATCTTGTATTTTCTCAAAGAGACTCAAATTAGACGCGGTAGGGGTCACCAGGCCATTCAATGTTTTGACCATTTTAGATGCGGTAGGGGTCACCGGACCATCCATGGTTTTAACCACTCATTTTGGATTGATGAGTGTCATTCCTTTGTTATCATTTCTGTTCTGATTGTGTGATCTTCTCTTCTGAATAGGGCATCTGCCTTCTCCATCAAGGTTCCAGGTTTATTGATTCAGTTAAAGTGGAAATAGGATAGGTATTGCACCCATCTAGCTTGTCGTCTCCGAAGATCTTGTGATGTCATCAAATATTGCAGATTTTTGAAATCTGTCCAGATTTCAAATACATGTCTAGCACCTTCTAGATAATGACACCATTGCTTCAGAGATAAGATGATGGCTAGCATTTCTTTAACAGCAATGCGGTAATTTCACTGTTCTGGGGTCATTGAGTGTGACATATAGGCTACCTGTTACGATTCATAGGAACCCCCATCTCTTTTTCCTCCCCTTCTTTTCCTTTCTTGTGCTTTCGCTCTCTATACCTATTCTCTATCTCCGCCTTTCATGTAACACTTAGTTATCCACAGCTTCTTATTGTTCCTTACTGCAGATTACCTACTCATTCCACCACATTCCATAGCATTCTATGGCACCACTTTTACTGACCAATCATGGTCATTCTTATTGTTCTTCCTTTCACTTATAAGCAGCTTGATGTTGCTCTTAGTATCTTTAACCTTGACCTCCTCGAGTATCTCCTAGATACGTCTTGGAATATATCCCTTGTTCTTGAAACCCTCTATGTGACCTCGTCCTGCACTTGCAAGGACGCTTCAACCTCTGAGCTTTTAACTTAGCTGCATAGGTTGTCTTTGTCACTCTCAGCCTCTTGTCTTCAATCCCTCGACCCTTGAAGAACCTTGTTGTCTTGATCCCCCTGACCCTCAAGACTCCCTCAGTCCTTGCTCCTTGCTCCAAGACCTTCTTCTCAAGGCTATACTTGTTCCAACCCGGACCAAGTGTAACATTACCTTGATAGCTCCACCCAAGCGTCGCTACAGAAGCCCTCCCTGATGCAGGTCCCTTCCATATCCCAAACCAATGTACTTGTAGCTGATAGACAAATGAAATCCATGCATATCCCTCTTCGTCTCATCATCCCTACTCGTGATCTCAAAGACGTCAGCACCTTCTTCCTCATAGACTCTGGAGCAGATGTCTCCTGCATCGATTGGCACTTTGTCAACAAACACAACCTCCCTAAAGAACGTCTTCCCCAACCTATTCCAGTTCGAAATGTCGACCAAACTACCAACAAGAATGGCAATATAAAATTCACTTGTACCCTCAATGTTCGCATTGCTGGTCTACTCCAGCGAATCAAGTTCTATGTCATGCACTGTGGCAAAGAGAACATCATCCTTGGGCTACCCTGGCTCAGGAAAACCAACCCTGCCATTGACTGGGAGAAACGAACCGTCACTCTCAAAACCTCCTGTGATGAAGCAGACGAACTCAATGCCCCCTATAACAAGGACCATCTCCAACACACTGCCAAACTCCGCCCCCCACCTCCCATAGCCAAAGTCATCTGTCACATTGATTCAGATCCTGTCCACAATGGACGACTCTATGACTACCTCAACAACTGGGCAGGTCATCGTTTCCCCACCCAAGCTCGGACCCACTATCTGATCAATAGAGTGATCAAATGTGGACAATGCTTCACCCAGATTCCCTCTACCATGGTCAAAGCTTTCACCACTGCAACCAAACTGGCAATCGACGCAGATAAAGCCAAACCAAAGGTCACCCTCCCCCCAGAATACTCAGCCTACTCCTCTGTCTTCACCAAGGAATCTGCCGACCACCTTCCCCCATCTCGACTCTATGATCACGAGATCAACCTCGATGAAACCTTCGCCCCAAAGATAGGGAAAATCTACCCCTTGACTCCTGAAGAACGTCAAGCAACAGAAGCTTTTATTGAGGAAAACCTTAAAACAGGGAAAATCCGTCCCTCCAACACTCTCCAGGCATCCCCCTTCTTCTTTGTCAAAAAGAAGGATGGAGGACTCCGACCCTGCCAGGACTACTGCTATGTCAATGAGCATACCACCCGTGATGCCTACCCCCTCCCTCTCATTTCCGACCTTATCGATAAACTCAAAGGAGCAAACGTGAGAACAAGTGAAAAACAATGAAAGAAACAATGAAACGTAACAGCAGTGATTGAAAAACCTTTGGTAATCTATTTTACTTGGAGTGATACTCACGAAGAGACCAGCTATTCAAGAGCTATACCTTGTTGTCTAGGGGGATCTCACGAAGAGTCCTTCTCAACTAGACCTTAACCTGTAAAAGAAACTTGGGTCCACGAGTCTCAAAACGCAGTTGGCACGAGTCAGAGGAACCAGGGAATTGCCTGGCTATGGCACAGTTTTAGCACTGTTGTTGGCAACGACCAAACCTATACAAGAATGGCACACTAGGTCACCTCAAAGACTAATAACTCAAGAAGGGGGGGGGACTATTGATGGTCAGGTATCAACCAGAACAGACTAAGGAGTCTGGCTGGGGTGCATTCACTTTATATACTACTGGTACATGCGCACAGACCAAGCTGTGTCTGACCTATCTTTACACTAACTACTTTATAAGGTTAAATGGTTCTCACGGGTGTGAGAAATAAGAAGTGAGGCTGTGAATCAAATGGAAGAGAAGCCGAGCGGAAATGAAAAGAAGCTGGCCTCATGTATACCATGTGTTGGTCTAGACGCAAGGCTGTGGCCATGTGTTAACAATGTGGTGTGACGTCATAGGTCTAGACCTCAGTCACGTGACTAGATGCGATAAGACGAGCGGCAATCGAAGATAAGATAAGATAAGATTGGCGCGCGCTTAGATAAGATAAGATAAGGTAACGTGAGCGCTTAAGACTTAGATGAAAAATGAGGGTCGTAACAACTGTAAGGCTGCAAATCTTATTTAGACTAGAAGAGATCACGATTCTAGTCTTTCACAAAGTGCACGCGGCAAGCTGCTCTCTCTCGAATGGGAACTACTGACTTGCAAAGCGAACATACAAAATGCTATTTTGAAACATAGTTTAGATTGGAGTTTTGTTCTCCACCCAATTAACGTTTCAGGGTCGGCTATGCAAGCACGCTTGTTTTAAGTCCAAATGACTGTCTCCTTAGCTCTGGAGTCCAAGCTATCAAGCGGTATAGAAAAGAGTAAAGTTGGTGCAATGATATGCGGTTGCAAGCAAAGAGGTGGTGAGGTAGTTGAAAGAGTCTGTTCTTATGTTGGCAATGCCAAAACCTATACAGGCAATGGACTAGGTCACCACAAAGTACTAGGACTTAGGAGGGAAACTGCTATGGCAGGAATCAACCAGAATAGACTAAGGAGTCTGGCTGGTACTGGCATTGTATATATACTAGTTACATGCTGTGCTACTATAGAGCCAGTGCTTAGTGAGCACTGACATAGTGTAAGAGAATCTATCTATATAAGTATATACAAGGTTCTAGAATGTTCTAGACTATGCAATGAGGATACCATGCCTTTAGCATGCGCTATCCATGAGGTATGACATCATATGTGTCTAGACCCAAATCATATGATGTGATATGATAAGATTGAGCGCTTGATTGATAAGATAAGATTGGCGCACGCTCAGATAAGATCAGATAAGATAAGCTGGCACTAAAGCTAGAGTTGCAAGTGAGGGTTGTAACAAGCCCTAGCAGCTGCCTCCTCTTGGCGAGAAGGACAGCCCACCCCTGAGTCACCAGAGTCCCTTCCTTGCCTATCCAGCGACGAAGACACAGATCTTGACACAGATCTTACCCTCCCCTCCACCCAGGAACTAGATGACACCATCTCCCTTAACACCGAGCTAGCCCACCAGCTATCCTCAAGCTTTACCCTCCCCCCTCTATTCTCCACCCCAATTGCCCACCAACCTCCATTTAGCCTTCCACTCCCACCTTTTTGAATCATGTCATCTTCCAAGGTCACAGAACTACACCTCACCCAACCTGAGGATTTTGATGGCTCCCAGGACAAAGCCATGCCCTGGATATGCTCAGTCCAAAGATACCTTGCCATCAACAAAGATGTCTACCATTCCGACAAGAGACAAGTCGGCTTCACTCTCTCCTTCATGAAGAAAGTGACTGCCTACTCCTGGGCTGACACCTTTACTTCCAAAAGGCTCTCTGCCGGCTCTCTCTCTCTAGGCACCTGGAGCAACTTCTTTGATGAGTTTAAGAAAACTTTTGAGCACTCCAACTTGGCAGCTAACGCCCTCACCTGGCTCTCCTCCTTCCACATGGAAACCAAACATGATGGATTGTTCTCCCCCTCCCTCACCTCCTACATTGCCCAGTTCCAAAACAGAGTCGCTATCTCTGGTCTCAAGGAAGAAGCCACCCTCTGTCAGTTCTTCTCAACTGGCATTCCCTCCTCCCTCTCCGAACAAATCTATCTCATGGAGAAAGTTCCCACCACTATTGGAGATTGGTTGTAAGGCACACTGATTACCGATCCTATTCCTCTGCCTCTTTGTCATTGTCATTGTCATTTCTATCGTCCCTCCACGTGATACATACTCTGGTATCCACTCCTTGTACATATATAAAGGCTTGCTCGCCGATGGTAGAGAACAATCTTTATACCCTGTTCACGTTCTCTTGTTCCTTCTCTTAAGTGTTGGCACGACCAGTGCCCTTCCACTGTTTTTTGAACGTCCCTACACTAAACCTGTGAAACCGCTCCTGCTGTCTCTCTAGTTTCCTGCTGTCTCTCTAGTGTTTCCTTTGCCGTCTATCACTGTCCCGCTCGCCGTTTACTACTGTCCCGCTCGCCGCTGTGTCTGCCATCCGTATCCCACCACTGTCCTGACCATACCCCTGTCTCCCAAACTGCCCCGCCCACACACACGTGCGCACGCCCGCCGTGTGCAAGCCTTAGACGTTGTTGCCAACCCTGTTCATCCTCGCCCGGATTCCTCCTCAGCCAGCAGCTCCTCTGATAGTGACTCTTCTGATTGCCCTCGCATCCTACCTCGCACAATGACTGGAAAGGCCTGCTTTGAACAGACCGCCGGTAACAAGCCACCCATTTTGACATCTGGTGAGATCTCACCGGAGGAACTGTGCAAATGGAAAACGGGTTGCCGCCAGTACTTCAAGGTTAAAACAATTGTTCCCGCAAATCAGGTCAGTCACGTCGCTTGGAACATCCAAGACCCTCGTGTACAGGACTGGTATGCTACGGAGGCCGACTGCTTGGATGCGCTCGCCTTTGATGACTTCATGAAGGAGTTTCGCATGACATGGCTACCATCTGACTGGGACACCATCATTCGCCACAAGATGCTCGGATCTTCCCAGCAGACTAAACCCTTCCATGAATGGGCTATTGAGATACAAAGCTTGAATACGATTCTGTGTAACACACCATCTCACCTTGCAGATGCCGCTCTTCGCTTCCACCTTGAAGCCCACCTCCACCCTGACCTTCAGAAGAAATGTCGTTTGGTGACCCTCCCCCTCACTGATGACCTTCGTACTTGGATCGAAAAGGTGTCCCTCCTTGACGAGGATCGAGCAAATGAGGCACATCGCCATCGCCAGCTCATGGAGACCCTGCTACGCGACTCCAAATTGCCACCCCGCCCTATCCAAAATGCCCACTCTTCCCGCTCTACTCCACGCCCCCCTGCGACCTTCATCTGCTTGCCTGCCCTCACAGATGTCGAGCGGCGTCTTCTTATGGACAACGACAGTTGTTTCAAGTGCCGCAAAGCCTTCGTAGGCCACCGTGGTAATGCCTGCCCCACTGGTTTCCCCGAGGGCAGCACCTACAAAGCGCTGACTGCTGACGATATTGCCCGCCAACGTAAGAAGATGGTACCCGCTCCTAAAACAGCGCCGGCAACAACTTCTGGCTTGCGGCCCACACATGTCGCCTTCATTGAAGATGTCCCGACCATTGGCGTTGTCATGCCATCAGCTGTCCTGGCTGATAGCGATGACTCTGAACCCGAGTGCGTCGCCCCTTTCTCTGTTCCACATTTTGTTTGGCCCTGTCATTTATCTGGGCCTGCCACCCCCTCCCCCATACATGTGAATGCACTGATTGATCATGGCTCACCCGTAGTTCTGATTGATCAAGCCCTTGTGTCCCAACTGGGTTTGCGCATTCGCGCCTTGCCCCATGCCTTGCCTGTCACCATGGCCATCTCTGGGGAGGGGAAGGAACCTTTTCTTTTAACTGATTACGTTCGTTTGTCCTGCATGTCTGTAGATGAGCGCTTCCGCTCCCAACCTGTACGCGCCCTCATAGCACCTAATCTCTGCACCCCCCTCCTTCTTGGGGCTCCTTTTCTCTCACACAATTGCATTGTCATAGATCACGAACTCCGTACCTGTATCTCCAAAACTCATAATTACGACCTTCTCCACCTGCTGCCCTTGCCTCGCACTCAATCTCCTAAGATGACAAAGCGCGCCCTCGACAAACAAGTCCACTCCTACCAGCGGATGCTCACCAATGAGCTCAACACAATTCTCCCTGAACTCAGGGACACTGTCGACAAAGGTTGCGCGCCAGTCAAACCGGTTGATGTGGTAGCTGCCATCCAACTCCGTATCGCCGCACTCGCTACCCTCGAAGACCTCTCCCGACGCAACACTGCCCTTAAAACTGAATATGCAGACCGCTTCCCTTCTGATATCCCTCACACCGACTCCTTGCCAACTGACATCCTTTTTCGTATCAACCTAAAAGACGCTAATAAAACCATCCAGTCTGGTTCCTACAGTTGTCCTCAGAAATATCGCGCAGCTTGGAAAACCTTGCTGGATCAACACTGAGCTGCTGGGCGCTTACGGCCCTCATCCAGTGCCCATACCTCCCCTGCATTCATTATTCCCAAGGCGGACCCCACCGTCCTTCCACGCTGGGTAAACGATTATCGTAAATTAAATGCTAACACTATCCCAGACAATCATCCTCTGCCACGCATCGATGAAATCCTTCGTGACTGTGCCAAAGGAAAGATTTTTGGAAAAATTGACATGACTAATTCCTTCTTCCAGAGTCGTGTACACCCAGACGACATCCATCTCACTGCCAACCTCACTCCCTTCGGTCTCTATGAATGGATGGTCATGCTGATGGGCGTTCGCAATGCCCCTGCTTTCCATCAACGACGGATGACCTCAGCACTACGTCACCTCATCGGCAAATGCTGCCACGTGTATCTCGACGACATCATCATCTGGTCCCAGACCCTTGCAGAGCATGACCACAACGTTCAACAAGTGCTTGATGCCCTCCGTGCCGCAACGCTTTTCTGCTCACCCAAGAAGACTTCTCTTTTCTTGCTCAAAGTCGACTTCATTGGCCGCCGGATCTCTAGTCGTGGTGTTGAATCTGATCCTAGCAAGATTGACAAAATCCTGCAATGGCCAACTCCCCAATCCGCGAATGAAACCCGTTCCTTTCTCGGTCTCATCCGTTTCCTCGCTGATCATATTCCTCAGACCACTGAGCATACCCGAATCCTCACTCCTCTGACCACTAAAACAGCCGAGCAACACTTTCCCGTCTGGACGCTGGAGCATGCACGTGCCTTCCAGGCTCTCAAAGACCTCATCGTCAGCCCCCACTGCCTTACAACTATTGACCATGACAACCCAGGCGACAATCACATCTTCCTAACCTGCGACGCTTCTGACTACCGTACCGGCGCTATTCTCTCTTGGGGCACCTCGTGGGAGACAGCCCGCCCTGTTGCGTTCGACTCTTACCAACTCCACGATGCTGAACTCAACTACCCTGTCCACGAAAAAGAGCTGCTCGCTATCATTAAAGCGCTCAAGAAATGGCGCATTGAACTACTGGGGGCCCCCGTCCACGTCTATATGGACCACCGAACACTTGAGAACTTCGCCACACAGTGCAACCTCTCTCGCCGCCAGGCTCGTTGGCAAGAATACATGTACCAGTTCGACCTCTCCATTCACTACCTCCAAGGAGATCACAACGTTGTGGCTGACGCCCTTAGCCGCTCTGCCTTACCTTCGGCTCACTCGTACAACTCGGGCCGCCTCGCTGAACCTATTGCTACTATCCATGCTGTCAACCATGCGTCCCCCCTTGCCTCTCTGCCACCAACCTCCACTCCGTCCTCTCTGCCGTCACCCTACAATCCGTCCTCATCCCTTCGCATCAGCCTTGACCGCTCCCTCGTTCTCGACATCCTCTGGGGATACACAGAGGACCCCTACTGTCGCCGCCTCTTCACCCTCTTAGGCTCCTTCCCCAATCTCACCGAGAAGGATGGTTTGCTATACCTTTCCGGTCGACTCGTTATACCTCGCATCAACTCCCTGCGCAAGAAGATTTTTCACTTAGTGCACGACCTCCTTGGACACTTTGCCGGCGAAAAGACCTACGCTCTCCTGCGTGACGCTTACTACTGGCCCAACATGCGCCGTGACCTCTTGAACTCTTACATCCCAGCTTGTTCTGAATCCCTGCGTAACAAGTCCCCCACCACTTCTCCTGCTGGCCCTCTGCACCCCCTGCCTGTCCCTGATAAACGGGGGGACTCCGTCGCTATGGACTTCATCGGTCCCTTGCCCACCGACGGTGGCTATAATATGATCATCACCTTTACTGATTGTCTCCATGCTGACCTACGTCTCATCCCCTGTAAAGACACGATCTCTGCTAAGGAACTCGCTTCCCTCTTTTTCCAGCACTGGTATTGTGAGAATGGCCTCCCCACAGATATTGTTTCCGACCGTGACAAGCTCTTCCTCTCCAAATTCTGGCATGCCCTCCATCGACTGACCAGTGTCAAACTGAAAATGTCTTCCGCTTACCACCCCCAAACCGACGGCACTAGTGAGCGGACCAACAAAACCGTCATTCAACTGATCCGGAATTATGTCGACCGTCACCAACATGGCTGGGCCGCCATGCTGCCCAAGGTCCGTTTCGACATTATGCACGCCACTAATAGTTCAACAGGTTTCTCACCATTCCAACTTCATCTTGGCCGCTCTCCCCATCTTCTACCTCCCTTGACACCGGCTGATACCTCCTCATCTGACACACTGGATGCTCACTCCTTGCTCTCTGCCCTTCACCAGACCGTATGGGAAGCACAGGACAACCTCCTCGCCGCTAAGATTTCCCAGGCTGCTACTGCCAACGCACACCGCTCATCTGATCCTTCATTCCAGGTCGGTGACCGCATCGTGCTCGCTACCAGAAACAGGCGACACGACTACATCCAGAAAGGCGACAAACACGTCGCCAAATTCATGCCGCGCTTCGATGGACCCTACACCGTCCTCGCCGCCGACCCTCCGTCGTCAACCTACACCCTCGACCTCCCCAACTCCCCTAACATTCACCCCACCTTCCATGTCAGCCAACTTCGCCCTTGCCTGCCTAACGACCCTGGCCTCTTCCCTGCTCGCGAACACCCCCGCCCTGGTCTGGTTGTCACTGAAGATGGCACAGAAGAGTGCTTCATTGATCGCATCCTTGACGAACGCAAGGTCGGCTGCGGTCGCCGCTATCTCGTTCGCT
>JBBPME010000405.1:0-18789 GCA_038090155.1 Rossbeevera pachydermis
CCCTCTCTATCATTGCTTCCATGTATACTTAGTCATCCACAGCTTCTTATTGTTCCTTACTGCGGATTACCTATACCTTCCATCATATTCCATAAAGTTCTATGGCACCATTCTACTAACCAATCATTGTAGTTCTTATTGTTCCCTTTTTCTCACTTATAAGCGATTCTCATAGCCTCTATTTTTCCTAACCTTGACCTCCTCGAGTATCCTCCTAGATACGTCTTGGTGAATATATCCCTTGCTCTTTGAACTCTCTGTGTGACCTTGTCCTGCACTTGAAAGGATGCTTCAACCCTTGAGCTCTATCCAAGCTTCATAAGGTTGTCTCGTCGCTCTCCGAACCTTGTCTTCAATCCCTCGACCCTCAAAGAAACCTCATCATCTTGATCCCTTCGATCCTCAAGACTCCCTCAGCCCCCTTGAACCTTCGTCATCTTGATCCCTTGTTCCTCAAGGCCCCATTGCCCTCGTCTCTCGCTCCAAGACCTTCTTCTCAAGGCTACACTCATTCCTATCTGGACCAAGTGTAACAGAATCAAGACGACAAGGTTCTTCGAGGGTTGAGGGATCGAAGACTAAGGTCTGATACTGACAAAGATAACCTTTGTAAAGCTTGAGTAGAGCTTTTTAAAGGTTGAAGCGTCCTTTCTAGTGCAGGACGAGGTCACACAGAGAGTTCAAAGAGCAAGGGATATATTCCAAGACGTATTTAGGGGATACTTGAGGAGGTCAAGGTTAGAGAAAACTAAGGGTGATGTTGAGTCACTTATAAATAGGAAAAGGGACAATAAGAACTACAATAATTGGTTAATAGAATGGTGCCATAGAACTCTATGGAATATGATGGAAGGTGTAGGTAATTTGCAGTAAGGAACAATAAGAAGCTGTGGATGACTAAGTATACATGGAAGTGATGATAGAGACAGAAGAATGTAGAGGACAAAGAAAAGAAAGAAAGAAAAGAATGGGGGTCCACATGAATCGTAACATTACCCCCTTAGTAGACGAAAGGTCACCGACATTTTCACATCCTTGGAGACCCTGTCATGTTGCTGATGGCAACATCATCGTACTCGAAAGGTTCATTGTCATTGAGACCCCAGGTCTTGGCATGGTCGTCCTTCCACTTTTGGTTGCCTTGAGTAATATGGTCCCACCAGTGGAACTCCTCCTGGACTGGAGAAGGGATTTGAGAGGGGGGATGGTGATATGATTGTTGAAAAGAGGAGGCTGAGGAGGAGGATCAAGGGCGGTGGGCATGGCGATGAGAATGAGGAGGGGGAACAGAGAGAGGTCGACAAGTAGGGCAATGAGCTTGCGAATGGCCAGGGGCGGAGATCTGGCAGATGGAATACTGGTAGTGTTCACAGTGGATCCTTTTGTGGCCTCGATGGTGGCATTCATAGCATGTGGAGGGGTAGTTAGGGTGGTTTCGAGTAAGGACTACTTCATTACCATCTAAGAATTCCTGTTACTCAGCTTGGGCAAAATCTGCCGCTACTTGAGCAAGAACTTGTTCCTCCTCAGGGTCCAGAGGGGAAGAGCTGGCTGAAGGAGTGGTAGGGACGTCTGGGATCAGGGCATCTGCGAGTCTATCAAGGAGAGGTCGACGAGGTTGGCGGAGGATGTTGTCAGCATGGAGGAGAGCGTCAACCATACCCAACTGGTCTAGGAGGGGGAGGAGAGCAAGGGCTTGGGTCTTTGCAGCTTCTTTGAGGATAGAAATGAAGAGGTGGATGAAGGGACATGGCATCATCAGAATCATCACTCTCTGCCACATTCCACAATCCACAACTCACCCACTGTGATTTTCATAGCAAAATGGAGCATAAATGGACATGGCATCATCAGCATCACCACTGACTGCCACATTCCACAATCTACAACTCACTTCCTGTGATTTGCAGAGCAGAATGGAGAATGAATGGACATGGCATCATCAGCATCACCACTGTTTGCCACATTCCACAATGCACAACTCACAAACTGTGATTTGCAGAGCAGTATGGAGAATGAATGGACATAGCCTCATCAGCATCACCACTGTCTGCCACATTCCCCAATGCAGAACTCACAGACTGTGATTTGCAGAGCAGCATGGAGAATAAATGGACATGGCATCATCAGCATCACCATTTTCTGCCACATTCCACAATGCACAACTCACTTTCTGTGATTTGCAGAGCAGAATGAAGAATGAATGAACATGGCATCATCAGCATCACCACTGTCTGTGACATTCCACAATGCACAACTCACAGACTGTGATTTGCACAGCAGAATGGAGAATGAATGGACATGGCATCATCAGCATCACCACTGTCTGCCACATTCCACAATGCACAACTCACAGACTGTGATTTGCACAGCAGAATGGAGCATGAATGGACATGGCATCATCAGCATCACCACTGTCTGCCACATTGCATAATGGACATCTCACATACTATAAATGTTCCAGCATAATTAGACACTAATATACATCAACATGATATTTATTAAGATCACATACTCTCTATATGTACCCATTTGGATGGATAATAATCATTTATGCTCATTTATAGCTAATCATCTTACCCAAAATTGTGGAAACCACATTGCCAGCTTCTTAGGCTCTATAATATCCTGGCTATGCACTGGACATTGTGACTCATACAACTTATCAACAACCTGCACAGTACTTTTCATAATTTCACATCATTCTCTCATGCATTTGGAAATTCCAGTACTCACTGTTGAGTTGCATATCTCATACAAAGTCTCATGTTTGTTCCTTGAGCAGTAACAAACAACACTTGCAAAGTTTCCCCATCCAACACTCCTGCAGTACATTGCAGCAGCTTCTCACAACTTCTCATTGGCTTGTGCATCCCTTTTATCCATTCAGATTTTATCAGTTCAGCATTTCCACAATACCATTATCAGATATGTACCATACCTTCAATCTTAATACTGCATCTTGGTGCATACTTCATTTCAGAGAGGTGACCCCATATATCAACATTGTTGAACTTTCCATCTACAAGCTCATTTGCCTTTGCCAACTTTTGCTCACGTGGCAACTTTCGATCATCGATGGATAGCTCGGCAATGACTCTACTCAATAATGCATCAAACTTGGTGAACAACACAATAACAGGCACTTGAATTTGTTATGAGATGCTCAAAAGTTATTGTCACAAATAATCTCACCATTTCTTGTATCACACTCATTAAAAAACTTTTCCTCATGGCATTGGATTGATCGATCCAATTTATCCATCGGGATACAGTACCTAACAACTTGTTGACTTCGTCAGACTACTTCCTGTACTTCTAGGCTCTTACCAAATCACGTGGATCCGGTTCTTGAGTTTGGTCGTGTTTGCACAGTCAGCAATGAACTCCTTTAGTTGGTTGAATTCACCAACAGAACCAGCTTCTAAGCCCCATGAGTCATGAAAAACGAATTTGTCATTGCTCCGGAAAATCAATTCGCGCTCAATGTCGTGAATCCCTCGCTAGTGGTGATGCACATCATTCCGGGTTCACTGAGCACATACTAGCATGTACTTAGTAGTGATACTCACCCCCGTGGATCCTACAACTTCATTCAGATTGATCTGGTCGCGCGGCCTGGGTTTGTCAATGTTAAACAAGTCAGCTATATCGTACTGGACTCGGAGGCACACCTTGTTGCCTTTGCCGTCAAAGACTTCCGGATCCTCAGTGCTATCACAGATCGCATGGAGAATGCTCGTCTTGCCAGCATTCGCCTGCCCAATGATAAGGATCCTGAACCGGCCAAATTTCACTGGGATATTTTCGAAACCACCTGTAGGCTTGTTTGCATCCATTTCTAGATTCAGGGAGATAGCTAAAGAAACTGTTGAATGTAGAGTTGAAGTATGGGTGAGGGTGGAAGTTGGGAGTGAACTGGATTTCAATCGATCACCCATCTACTGCCGATATCCACTTCCAACGGCGGCAGCATTATTATGTAGCCATTCAGCCAACTGGTCACTGCAATTAAAGTGCCATGAGGACCAGGGCTATGTGCCATAAGGTGATCCATGAGGTAGAGGTCTAGGCATGATATCATAGCTAAGTAAGATAAAGACAGGAGGTAGCCATGAGGCAGGCTAGACCATAATGTCATAGATAAGGTATAAGGGGCTGGACCTGTGATATAAGTGAAGGGTGAAGGAGGAGGTCCAGACCAGGGGCAGTGCTGTGCTTAGTCAGAAAGGGGCTATAGCTTGTGATAGGTGCTAACAAGTCCTGATAAGATAACTAGAGAAGCAATAAGATAATTGTAAGTGTGCTATACTTGTAGACGGATGAAGAGAGTGCTTAGGGTTACAGATCGGGAACCATAGGGTCAGGTTAGGGCAATGTTAGGTTGCTGAAGACGAAGTTTGTAACAGTGTTACCTTTGTCTTGACATTTAATTGAGTAATAACACCTCCAAACTTGACTGTATCTTCCACCAGCCGATCACTAAGCCCTTTCCCTGCCTTTTTCCACACCCACTTGCACCCATCTGACCCTAGGTAATTGATTTTAGTCTCATCAGACCATACCACCTTCTTTTAGTCCTCCAGAGTCCAATCCTGATGAGTGTTATGCTTGGTCCAGGTAGCAATGAACATAGCCTTGAGGAGGAAGTCTAGAATAATGAAGATGGAGTCTTGAGGGTCAAGGGATCAAGACAATGAGGATGAAGGAAGCCTTGAGGTCTCTGGTATCAGGGTGACAAGGATGAGGAGGTCTTGAGATCTCAGGGATCAAGACAGCAAGGTACAAGGTCAGACTTGGAAGTCAACAATGACAATCAGACTGAAGCATCCACTCAAGTGTAGAATGAGGTTACACAGAGTATTCCAAAGAACCAGGGATATATTCCAAGATGTATCAGATGATACTTGAGGAGAGATACAATGATATTGAAGGAAACTCAAGAGGTAACTTGAGGAGGTCAAAATTAGAGAAAAGAAAGCTATGGAGATGTGTTTAAATAGAGTACAAATGGTGGATAGAGAACAGTGATTGGTTAGAAAAATGGTGCCATGGAATTATATGAAATGGCATGGAATGTGTAGGTAATCCACAGCAGAAGGGTTGAGAAGGCTGTGGATGACTAAAGTACAGTGACCTCAAAAATCCCCTTCCATACTAACTCCAATAGCAGTGCATGCAGCACACTGCCAATGACTGTGGGAATCTCGCTTAGCTCTGGTGGGGATATATGTAGAACATACTTATGGCTACAAGATTGCCCCCTAAGCCATGTGATTTTGATCATTAGTGTTTGAAGGTCCAGTCCTAGGACTGATCAAGGACCGAGGACTGGACCAGACCGGACTGGTCAGGACTGGTCCTGCAGTCCTGGTCCTTGATTATTATAGCTAACTTCAGTCCGGTCCTAAAAATTTGACTTGATCTGAAGGACCGGTCCAGGACTGGCCTGGACCGGTCTTTTGACAGGCTTTTACTACACATACAAAATACATATCTAGGCTAAGACTATCTCGACATCATCTTTGTCGCCCTTCTTTGAATCCTCATCAAGGTCATACAACTCTTTGAAATCTTGTAGTAGGACTTCTTCCATAACAGAAGAGTTAGTATTTGTGTGATCTGAGATAGAATGATGCCATGTATGCTTGAGAACTTGAAGCTCTTCAAACCGATCTGATCCAAGATGAGAACAACAATCTGTAGCTATTTCCGCACTGGCTGAGAACAAATGTTCATATGGAACTGAAGATGCCGGAATCGCAGAAATATCTTTGGTGATACAAGCAAGTGTTGAATATATTTGAGTGTGATCCTGCCTCTCGTCTTAGCATCCAATAGTTTAGGAGACCAAATACTCACCGCCCACCATGCAATGACATCAGTGTCTTTGGTGACATCATCAACGACTGTAAGATACTGGTGCAGTTCTGCATGCCATCCCAACATGTTAGTTTTTTCCCGGCTGTCTTTCTCAATGAGCTCACATCGATGGTGGTCGAAGTCTGATTCCACAGTATTGCTGTGCACCTGAGATGACTTCACAGTGGATCTATTGGGATGCTCTGCTTGGGTCTCGACTGGGGCAGCCTCCCAATATTCTTGCATTGTATCCTCGATGACCCGAAGGGCCTCATCGTACCAGTTCATGGCATTTGTATTCCCCTTTGCCAGTTCCTCTTGTTGTTCTTTTGCACCCCCCCAGGCCATATTGACGTAATGAAGCTTGTAGTACGGATGCAAGACTGATCACTGTTAGATAATTATTAGGACATGATGCTCGAACGACGTACCAAGGGCGAGAGTATATACTGGTTTATTGTCCAGTTTTCTGTAGTATTTCATGATCTTGGCAAGGCCGCTCTCGATTACAGCATAATACCGGTGATACTTTGGATCATCCTTCTTCGACTCCCATGAAGTCTGGAGTTCCTCCAGTGCCGGGATTACGCACCATAGAGTTGCATGTTGATCAGAAGAGAAGTATTGTTGGATCTTGTTTGTGTCCGAGATGATTGCATGTATATTTTTGACAGACTCCCAATTGGAGGACTTGAACATGAACACGCTCCATGGAATGCATTTCTTGATGCCGCCATTGTGTCAGATTGTTACACTTGGTCCGGATAGGAACGAGTGTAGCCTCGAGAAGAAGGTCTTGGAGTTGGGGACAAGGACAAGGGGTCTTGAGAGACAAGGGATCAAGACGACGAAGGAACAAGGGGACTGAGGAAGTCTTGAGGATCAAGGGGATCAAGACGACGAGGTTCTTCAAGGGTCAAGGAATCGAAGACTAAGGTCTGAGAGTGACAAAGACAACCTTTAGAGCTTGGATAGAGCTTAAGGGTTGAAGCGTCCTTTCAAGTGCAGGACAAGGTCACACAGAGATTTCAAGGGGTAAAGGATATATTCCAAGACATATCTAGGGGATACTTGAGGAGGTCAAGGTTAGAGAAAACAAAGGTGATGGAGAATCACTCATAAGTAAGAAAGGATAACAATAAGAACTAATATGATTGGTTAATAAAAGTGGTGCCATAGAATGCTATGGAAGATGATGGAAGGTGTAGGTAATCTGCAGTAAGGAACAAATAGGAAGCTGTGGATGACTAAGTATACATGCAAGCGGTGAGAGACTTGGGAATAGAAGAGTAAGGAAGAAAAAGAAATAAGGGGTCCCTAAGAATCATAACATTACCCCCTTAGTAGATCAAAAATGTCGCTGATGTTTCTACATCCTTGGAGATTGTTACAATTCATAGGGACCCCTTATTTCTTTCCTTTTCTTTACCTTCTTGCCTTCGTCCTCTATGTTCTTTCTTCCTATCATCGTTTCCATGTATACTTAGTCATCCACAGCTTCTTATTGTTCCTTACTGCAGATTACCTACACATTCCATTATATTCCATAGAGTTCTATGGCGCCATTTCATTAACCAACCATCTTAGTTCTTAATGTTCTTTTTCTTACTTATAAGTGATTCCCATCGCTCTTAGTTTTCCCTAACCTTGACCTCCTTGAGTATCCCCTACATACGTCTTGGAATATATCCCTTGCTTTTTGAAACCTCTGTGTGACCTCGTCCTGCACTTGAAAGGACACTTCAATCTGTAAGCTCTATCCAAGCTTTACAAAAAGGTTGTCTTTGTCGCTCTCAGAGCCTTGTCTTTGATCCCTCGACCCTCGAAGAACCTCATTGTCTTGATCCCTGTTATAAAACCCTTAAAACCATCGTTATTGCCATCATTATTGCCATCGTTATTGCCTTAAGCGCTTGCCTTAGCGCCCGCTATTGAACCATAGGATAGTTGTCCATCTCGCAAGGCTTTGTCCTTAGACGCCCACATCAGACGCTCGCTTAAACACCCGTCATAGCATTGACATAGACACCCGCTTCTTAGCGCTCGCTTATTGCCCAACATAGTCACGTGATTGTATAGCATTAGTCATTGGTTCTAGACCATGACATCATAACATAGCATTCGTCATCGCTCTAGCCCCATGACATCATCGATCTAGACCCACCTCATAGTTAACACATGGATAGCGCATTGCATAGGCATGGTATCCTCATGGTATAGATAACGCCTCATGGTGTATAGCCTTGTGCATGGTAAAGGCATGTTTGCCTCATGGATCACCTCATGGTGCATAGCATAGCATAGCATTCCCATTGACGTCATAGATAGCGAACACATGGTAGTCTTAAGGCATATAGTATATAAGTAGGATAGTTAGCAGGATATTTCCCCATTCTGTTCTTGTCGAATTACGCATAGACAGTCTCCTTGTTCTTGCTAGTTCTTCTATTCATTTTCATTTTGGTTCTTGCTTTGCATGTGGCAGTCAGCGCTGTATAGTGTCTAGGCTCGCTCAACAATCCCCTTGATCCTCAAGACTTCCTCAGTCCTCTTAGTCCCTCGTCGTCTTGATCCCTTGTTTTTCAAAACCCCTTGTCCTTGTCCTCTACTCCAAGACCTTCTTCTCGAGGCTATACTTGTTCCTACCCAGACCAAGTGTAACAAAAGGTCAAGGTTCTCTCTTCGAGCCTACCGTTGTTAGTAGTGCCCCACTATTTCGTCCTTCAACCCCCTTAGACCCAGGAGAGGAACCCCTGCTCCTCCAGACCCACCTCCAGCCTCCCCAACTCCCAGAAGATGCATTTGCGCCCCTTCTGCCTCAGACTCAGACCAAGGGACCTCACCAGTGTCTTGAACCCCCTCCCCCAGCCCATCACTCTCACCCAGCCCCCTACCAACATCCCCTGCGATGTCCACCATCCCCAGGACCACTGAACTCCGACTAGGAGCACCCAAAGCCTTCAATGGCTCCTCCACCAAAGTACAGACCTTCATCAATGCTGTCAGGATGTACCTCCTGGTCAACGAAGCTGTCTATGACTCTGAAGTGAAGAGAGTCACTTATACCCTCTCCTACATGACCGATGGGTCAGCCCTTACCTGGGCATCCACCTTTAGAACCAAGGCTCTTGAAGCCAACCCCCCCTCCCTCGGAACTATAGCTGAACTCGTCACCAAGTTCAACACTGCCTTCGTCCATCTGGACACCAAGGCAGATGCTATTGCCTGGCTCTCATCAACCAGGATGACCAAGGACACCTCCCTCATCACCTATATCTCCGAATTCCAAAACAGAGTTGCCCTTAGTGGCATCTCCTCCGACAATGTTCTAATCAGATACTTTTCCATAGGACTCATCTCCTCCCTCATGCGTCGCATCTACTTGATGGACACACCCTCCACCACCATCACAACATGGTACTCAAAGGCCATCCACTTCCAAACCCAATGGAACCAAGCGGACAATGTTGCTAGCCGCAACAAGAAGTCCTCCACCCCCTCCTATTCCCCTACCACAATGGGTCCTCCACCAGAATGGAAAAAGACCCCAATGCCATGGATATTAATGCAGTTTGCATTCCAAAGCTAACCCCCCAAGAAAAGAAATGCTGCATCAAACAAAAGCTCTGCTTTAGATGCCGCAAAGGTGGCCATTCAGCCACTACCTGCTCTACCTTCCCTTCGACCAAGTCATTCGAAAACAAAATCTGAAGAATCAAAGAAGAAACCACCATCTTGTCCCTCCAGGAGATCGAGGATGACAAAGAACTTGCTGTTTCCCAAGTATCCCTTTCAGGTTTTTAAAACGGAGGTCCTCCCTGACACAGGTCCCCTCCATATCTCAAACCAATGTACTTGTAGCTGATAGCTGAATGAAATCCATGCATATTCCCCTTCATCTCGTCATCCCCACTCATGATCTCAAAGACGTCAGCACCTTCGCCCTCATAGACTCTGGAGCAGATGTCTCCTGCATCAATTGGCACTTTGTCAATAAACACCACCTCCCTAAGGAACGCCTCCCGCAACCCATCCCTGTCCGAAATGTCGACCAATCTACCAACAAAAATGGCGACATCAAGTTCACCTGCTCTCTTTATGTTCGCATCAGTGGTCTACTCCAACGAATCAAGTTCTATGTCATGCACTGTGGTAAAGAGAACATCATTCTTGGACTACCCTGGCTCAGAAAGACCAACCCTGCCATCAACTGGGAGAAACGAACTGTTACCATCAAAACCTCCTGCGACAAGGCAGACAAACTCAATGCTCTTTACAACCAGGACCACCTTCGACACACTGCCAAACTTTGCCCCCCACCCCCCATAGCCAAAGCCATCCGCCACATTGATTCAGATCCCATCCATGATGGACAACTCTATGACTACCTCGACAACTGGGCAGGTCATCGTTTCCCCACCCAAGCTCAGACCCACTATCTGATCAATAGAGTGATCAAATGTGGACAACGCTTCGCCCAGATTCCCTCTACCATGGTCAAAGCTTTCACCACTGCGACTAAACTAGCCATCGACGCAGATAAAGCCAAAACAAAGGTCACCCTCCCCCCAGAATACTCAGCCTATTCCTCCATCTTCCCCTGTCTTGACTCTATGATCATGAGATCAATCTCGACGAAACCTTCGCTCCAAAAATAGGGAAAGTCTACCCCTTGACTCCTGAAGAACACCAGGCAACAGAGGCTTTCATCAAGGAAAACCTTAAGACAGGAAAGATTCGTCCCTCCAATTCCCCTCAAGCATCTCCTTTCTTCTTTGTCAAAAAGAAGGATGGAGGACTCAGACCCTGCCAGGACTACCGATATGTCAATGAGCATACCACCCGTGATGCCTACCCCCTCCCTCTTATCTCTGACCTCATCGACAAACTCAAGGGAGCAAATGTCTTCACCAAGTTCAATGTCCGATGGGGCTATAACAACGTCAGGATCAAAGATGGCCACCAATGGAAGGCAGCTTTCAACACCCATAAGGGCCTCTTTGGACCCACTGTCATGTTCTTCAGTCTCACCAACTCCCCTGCCACCTTCCAATGCTTCATAAATGACTTGTTTAGTGACCTCATTGCTGAAGGATGGTTAGTCATCTACATGGACGACCTCCTGATCTTCTCCCCAGACAAAGCCACCCACGAAGAACGCACCAAACGAGTCCTCCAATGAATGATGGAGTTGGACCTCCATCTCAAGCTTGAGAAGTGTTACAACTTGCCCCTAGTCTTATTCTTTCTCTTTCTCTTTCTCTCTTCCTTAACGTGTATCACTATGCTTTTCTCTTATCGATATTTTACTCATCATACTTTAGTCATCTGCAGTCTTTCTGACTCATCCACAACTGCAGATTACCAATCTCTATTACTCATGCTTACTCACTTTGCTTCATCATCCGCTTAGTGTACCATTACTCATCCGCAGTCTTCCTGACTCATCCTTACTGCGGCTGACACATCTCCTTCGGTCATGTTCCATGACCTTCCATCTCTTTCTTATATAAACCCTAGACACTCGTCTTTGTACACTAAGCTAGAGCTACTCGATATACAACCCACTTGCTCTCAGCCCACTCTTAGTCTCTCTGAACGCCTGCTCCTCTCCTAGCCCTTCGTCGTCCAAGGCCTCCCCCTTAGGACTCCTTAGTCAAAGCCCTTGTGTTATGCTTTGTGGTGAAGCTCTCAAGGCCCCCTTCATCCTTTGTCATCCAAAGGCCTTCCCCTTTGGACTCCTCAGCCAAACCCTCTTGTTACACTTCGTGGTGAAGCTCTCGAGGTATCCTCAGTCCTTTGTCATCCTCAGGTGTTTACGTTTGGATTCCTTGTCCCTTGTCTCTAGTACCCATCGAGTCTACAACTGACCCTACCCGGGCCAGTTGTAACAAGAAGTGTAACTTCACTACCTCTGAAGTAGAATATCTGGGAATGATCATCAAACCTGGACACCTCACTATGGACCCTGTAAAACTGGCTGGTATTGCCGACTGGCCCACTCCTTCTAAGCTCAAAGATGTTCAGTCATTTCTGGGCTTTGCAAACTTCTATTGTCATTTCATCCCTAACTACTCCAATGTTGCCCGCCCCCTCATCAACTTTACCAAGAAAACCCAACCTTGGGACTGGTCTTCCACTTGTCAATCTGCCTTTGATGCCCTGAAAACAGCATTCCTTTCCAAACCAATCCTCTCTCTCCCAGACCTATCCAAACCCTTCACCATCGCTACTGATGTCTCGAAACATGCAACTGGAGGGATCCTCCTTCAAACCGACACCAATGGTGACTGGAAACCATGCTCTTACCTTTCCCAATCCTTCTCCCTGCTGAACGAAACTACAACATCTATGACAGGGAACTCCTTGCTGTCATCCGAGCACTGAAATCCTGGCAGTAGTGTTAAATCACTAAAATCTGGCTAGACTGGGAATCGAACCCAGGTCCTCCCTATAGTACTGGGATGCCTAACCACTAGGCTATCTGGCCATTCCCTTATTGTCTAGGTGTGGATTCACATTCCAACAAGTAGTATCTCCATGGTTCCCCCTTCTCCATCCAGGTTTTCACCGACCACAAAAACCTCACTTACTTCTGCCAACTCCAGAACTTGAATCGTCGACAAGCTCGCTGGCTCCTGGATATTGCAAACTTCGATCTCAAACTCATCCATGTCCCTGGTAAACTCCTCACCGCCCCTGATGCTTTGTCTCGACGACCAGACCTCATCCCTGACTCTGATATTGATAATAACAATGTCACCCTCCTTCCTCCTTCACTCTTTGTAAACCTAATTGACTTTGCCCTGTCAAACAAAATCACCCTCTCTTCCTCCTCTGACCCCCTTGTCTTGAACTCCCTTCATGCTATCGAAGGTGACCTACCCTCTAAATTCCGCTCTCGCCTCTCAGACTGGCAGTTTGACGCTGGGATTCTTACCTACCAAGGTCATGTCTATGTCTCTAATGACCTGCAACTGTGCCAGTCCATCGTAGCTCATTCCCATGATCACCTCTCGGCTGGACATCCTGGTTACCTCAAAACTCATCAATTGGTTGCTTCAGAATTCTGGTGGCCTGGCCTGGCCCACTTTGTTCAGAAATATGTCGAAGGTTGCACCACCTGCCAACAGAACAAGGCCAATACCCATCCTACCACCCCCCCACTCAACCCCATCGCCTCCTCCTCCTCTCGCCCCTTCCAACAGGTCTCCTGCGACCTAATCACAGACCTTCCTCTCTCTGATGGCTTCGATTCTCTATTGGTCGTGGTCGACCATGGGCTTACTAAGGGGGTGATTCTTTGCCCAACCATGAAAACTGTCACTGTGGAAGGAATAGCCAATCTTTTCTTCCACAAAGTCTACACCAGGTTTGGTCTCTATGATAAAACCATCTCTGATTGTGGTCCACAGTTTGCCTCTGCCTTCGCCAAGGAACTCACAAAGCTCATCGGATATACCCTCTCCCTATCCACCACCTACCACCCCCAAACTGATGGTGAAACCGAGAGAGTTAACCAGGAGGTATAAACATTCCTCCGCATCTACTGCCATGACAACCCCACCGGATGGGCAGAACACATCTCCCATGCAGAATTCACCCACAATCACTGCCCCCATTCCGTCACAGAGAAGTCACTATTCTTTCTTATGATGGGTTATGAACCCCACTCCTTTCCATCAGTCATCTCTGAATCCAACATCCCTGCAGTCGAAGCAAGACTCCAGAAACTCTCTGCCGCTCAAGATGAAGCCCTAGCTGCCCATGAACTAGCTTGTCAAGTGATGAAGGCTCAATCCACCAAACCCTTCAAACCCTTCTCAAAAGGAGACAAAGTCTGGCTAGAAGCCAGGAACCTTCAACGCTCCCTAGCATCCCCGAAACTTAGGACTAAGCGAGAAGGTCCCTTCACTATCACTGACATCCTGTCACCAATTACCTACAAACTCCGCCTACCCAAAACTTGGCACATTCATAACGTGTTCCATGCTTCTCTTCTATCCCCATACCACGAAAACCTCGTCTATGGACCCAACTTCCCGTCACCCCCTCCAGATCTTGTAGGAGGTGAAGAAGAGTACGAAATTGAGAAGATTGTATGACATAAGGGGCCGCCACAGAAGCGCCACTTCCTGATCCGATGGAAGGGTTACTTGGCCAAAGAAGACTCCTGGGTACCTGAGAAGGAACTCAAATATGCCAAAACAGTCCTGGACGCTTACAAAAGAGCCCATCCCTCTGTCTTCTCCCCCAGCAACCAAGTACCCACTCATCGCTAAAACACCCTTTCGAAACAATGGACTCCCCCACCTTTGGCTCCCCCATTGACCTCCCCTTTGCCCACCATCTTCTCTCCTTCTCTGAAGAAGGGAATATTGACCTCATTGACTCGCAACTTCGTGACCCTTGCCTGGCTCCCATCTTAGAACTCCTTATCAACACAGATTCCCCTTTCCACCTTGCTAGGCAAGCATTTATGCAGAACCTCCGTCTTTCTATCGCTGCAGGCCGTATTCCCTCCTCCTTCTTAAGGTCTGATGACCTCTTCATCCGCCTCTTCGTCACCATCATCAAAGAGGCTGCAAAAACCCAAGCCCTCGCTCTCCTTCCTCTCCTAGACCAGTTAGGCATGGTCGATGCTCTCCTCCTTGCTGACAACATCCTCCGCCAACCTCACCGACCCCTTCTAGACAGACTCGCAGTTGCCTTGATCCCTGACCCTAGTGACAACGAACCCCACTTGGAACTGATGCCAGATGTCCCTACCACCCCATCTGCTAGCTCGTCTCCCCTAAACTTGGAAGAAGAACGAATACTTACTCGAGTCGAGATGGACTTCGCCCAGACGGAGAGACAAGAGTTCCTAGATGGTAACGAGGTAGTCCTCCCTTGAAATCATCCTGACTACCCTTCCTCCTGTTACGAGTTCCATCGTCAAGGCCACAAAAGAATCCATTGTGAATACTACTGCCAGATCTCCACTCCTGGTCATACCCAAGCTCGCTGTGTTACGCTTGGTCTGGGTAGGAATGAGTGTAGCCTCTGAGAACCACGAAGGACGAGGATACTGTCAGTAGGACAGTGACAAGGACAAAGGTAACATTACGATCAAGTGTCGCAACGAGAGACGAGGATGTCGTCGAGGGTGACAACCGCAGATATCGCTCGATCGAATGTTGAGACGAAGGTTACTCAATCAAGCGAAGAGTAATGAGATGAGGGATGAAGAGAGCGTCCACTCAAAAGTAGGACAAGGACTTCCAGAGGTTCTTCCCACTGAAGGGTTGTTAAGGGAAAGGCTAGATTGCAGGGAGTACCAAAGTACAAGGAAGTACAGAGGAGATCTAGCTTAGGGAATATGGACTGTATGGAAGGGTTTATATAGTACAAGGAGCGGAGTCTGAATAAGCGGATGGAATGTCATGGAACATGACAGAAGGAATATGAGTAATCCGTAGTATGGAGGATGAGTCAGAAGAACTGCAGATGAGTAATGATTACAAATGAAGTGAGTCATGATGAGTCATGTTTGACTGCAGATGAGTCATGTGGAGGAAATGATGACTAAGGTAGGGTTATGGGTATTAGGTCATCATAGAAGAAAAGAAAAGGGGTCAGAGCGTGGTTCGAACACAGTGACTCAGTAGTCCGTAGTGAGAACAAGAAAAAGAAACAAGCAAATCATAACACGCTGCTCCACCCATCAACCTCTTCCCATTCCACCGCCTGGCTCTCGCTGTCACCCTTGTCAACCTCGATCTACCTCCTCAGCCCCCTCTTCCCAAACATTCTACCACTAAACCCCCTCTCGAATCCCCTCTCCAGTCCAAGAGGAATTCCACTGGTGGGACCACCAAACCGAAGGAAATCAACAATGGGAAGACAATCATGCCAAGACCTGGGGATTGGACAATGATGAACCATTTGAGTACAACAATGTTGCCATCAGCAACATGACTGGGTCTCCAAGGATGTAGAAATGTCAGCGACATTTTAGTCTACTAAGGGGGTAATGTTACGATTCATAGGGACCCCTTATTTCTTTCATCGCTCTTAGTTTTCCCTAACCTTGACCTCCTTGAGTATCCCCTAGATACATCTTGGAATATATCCCTTGCTTTTTGAAACCTCTGTGTGACCTCGTCCTGCACTTGAAAGGACACTTCAACCTGTAAGCTCTATCCAAGCTTTACAAAAATGTTGTCTTTGTCACTCTCAGAACCTTGTCTTTGATCCCTCAACCCTTGAAGAACCTCGTCATCTTGATCCCCTCAATCCTCAAGACTTCCTCAGTCCTCTTAGTCCCTCATCATCTTGATCCCTCATTTCTTAAAACTTCTTGTCCTTGTCCTCTACTCCAAGACCTTCTTCTCGAGGCTATACTCATTCCTATCTGGACCAAGTGTAATGGAGATCCACTCATGTTGCTGATGGCAATGTCATCATACTCAAAGGGTTCATCATCTTTGAGGCCCCAGGTCCTAGCATGGTTATCTTCCCATCTCTGGTTATCTTCGGTGGTATGGTCCCACCAGCAGAACTCCTTCTGGACTGGAGAAGGGACTCGGGAGGGGTGGTGGTGGTAGGATGATTGGGAAGAGGCGGTGGAGGAAGCAGCTCGAGAGTGATGAGGGTGATGATGAGAGTGAGAAGGGGGAATGGAAAGGGGTTGAGTGGTGGGACAGTGAGCTTAGGTATGACCAGGGGCAGAGACCAGACAGATGGGGCAATGATGGTCCTCGCAGTTGATCCTTTTGTGGCCTCAACGGTGGCACGCATAGCAGGTGGAGGGGTAGTCAGGGTGGTGGTGAGGTAGGACTACCTCATTACCATCTAGGAATTCTTGTCGCTCAGCTTTGGCAAAGTCTGCTTCAACTCGAGTGAGTACCTGTTCCTCTTCAGAATTCAGAGGAGAAGAGCTGGCTGAGGGGGAGTCATCATTGTCGTCAGGATCAGGTATTAGGGCATCTGTGAGTCTGTCAAGGAGGGGACGGTGGGGATGACGAAGGATATTATCAGCATGGAGGAGAGCATCGACCATACCCAGTTGGTCTAGAAGGGGAAGGAGAGCAAGGGCCTGGGTTTTGGCAGCTTCTTTAAGAATTGAAATGGAGAGACGGATGAAGGGGTCATCAGACCTCAAAAAGGCAGGGGGGATGCGGTCTGCAGCGATAGAAAGACGGAGGTTTTGCATAAATGCTTGCCTAGCAAGGTGAAGAGGGGAGTCATTGTTGATGAGGAGTTCCAGGGTAGGAGCCAGGCGAGGGTCACAAAGTTGGGAGTCAATGAGATCAATATTTCCTTCCTCGGAGAAGGAGAGGAGACGGTGGGCGAAGGGGAGATCTATGGAGGAGCCAAAGGTGGGGGAGTCCATTGTTTTGAAGGGGGATGTTTTAGCGACAAGTGGATACTTGGTTGCTGGGGGAAAAGACAGAGGGATGGGCTTTTTTGTAAGAGTCCAGGACTGTTTTGGCATGTTTGAGTTCCTTCTCAGGTACCCAGGAGTCTGCTTCAGTTGAGTAACCCTTTCATTGGATCAGGAAGTGGTGTTTCTGTGGCGGCCCCTTGTGTTGTACAATCTTCTCAATCTTGTACTCTTCTTCGCCTCCTACAAGGTCTGGAGGGGGTGACGGGAATTTGGGTCCACAGACAAGGTTTTCATGATAAGGGGATAGAAGGGAGGCATGGAATGCATTATGAATATTCCAAGTTTTGGAGAGGCGGAGTTTATAGGTGATAGGTGACAGAATGTTGGTGATAGTGAAGGGTCCTTTTCGCTTAGTCCCAAGTTTTGGGGATGCCAGGGAGTGTCAAAGGTTCCTGGCCTCTAGCCAGACTTTGTCTCCTTTCGAGGAGGGCTTGAAGGCTTTGGTGGATCGAGCCTTCATCACTTGGTGAGCTAGTTCGTGGGCAGCTAGAGCTTTGTCTCGAGCAGCAGACAGTTTCTGAAGACTTGTTTTGACTGCAGGGATGTTGGACTTAGCTATTACTTATGGGGAGGAGCGGGGTTCATAACCCATCATAAGGAAGAATGGAGACTTCCATGTGACGGAATGGAGGCGGTGATTATGGGCGAATTTGGCATGGGAGATATGTTCTGCCCATCCGGTGGGGTTGTTATGACAGTAGATGCGAAGGAATGTTTCTACCTTCTGGTTAACTCTCTCAGTGTCACCATTGGTCTGAGGGTGGTAGGCAGTGGACAGGGAAAGGGTGTATTCAATGAGCTTTGCGAGTTCTTTGGCAAAGGCTGAGGTGAATTGGGGACCACAGTCAGAGATGATTTTGTTGTAGAGGCCGAACCTGGTGTAGACTTTGTGGAAGAAAAGATTGGCTATCCCTTCCACAGTAACAGTTCTCATGGTAGGGCAAAGAATCACCCCCTTAGTAAGACCATGGTCAACCATGACCAATAGAGAATTGAAGCCATCAGACAGAGGGAGGTTGGTGATGAGGTCACAGGAGACCTGCTGGAAGGGGCGGAAGCAGGAGGAGGCGATGGGGTTGAGTGGAGGAGTGATGGGATGGGTATTGGCCTTGTTCTGTTGGCAGATAGCGCAATTTTCAACATATTTCCAGACAAAGTGGGCCAGGCCAGGCCACCAGAATTCTGAAGCAACCAGTTGACGTGTTTTGAGGTATTCAGAATGTCCAGCTGAGAGGTGATCATGGGAACGAGCTACAATGGATTGGCGTAGTTGAAGATCATTGGGGATGTAGAATCGTCCTTGGTAAGTGAGGATACCAGCATTGAACTGCCAGTCTGAGAGGCGAGAGTGGAATTTGGAGGGCAGGTCACCTTTGATAGCATGAAGGGAGTCCAGGACAAGGGGGTCGGAGGAGGAGGAGATAGCAATTTTGTCTGAGAGGGCTAAATCAATAAGATTCACAAAGAGTGAGAGGGGAAGAAGTGTGACATTGTTG